>JANAVB010026200.1:951311-1135159 GCA_029216955.1 Iris pallida
AGTTTCTTCATCTTCATCAGACTATAGTCAATTTCAGAGAGAACAGAGAGATTGCCCAGTTGCTGTCCAAATTCTTCGAAGTTCGAGTTTTCTTCATCGCATCGTCCAAGGGATAAAGTAATCGTCTTCTAGATTAGATTCCTACAGTTGTAATTTTCTCAGATACAAAATAAATAAAGTGAATTTATTTATGGAAAACATGTTGCCCCCTCTGGCTGGAAAATTCATGCAGGTGATTAGCTCTTGGGCCAGCATAATATTATCCTGGATGTTTCTCCCTTGCACAAAGCCGCTTTGCTCCTCTGAAATGATCTTGGATAAAATCTCCGCCATCCTGGAAGCTATGATTTTGGAGATGATTTTGTTGATAAAAGTGCAAAGACTGATAGGACGATAGTCCCGAAAGGACTCCGGGTTGTCTTTCTTCGGGATGAGGATGAGGTTGGCGCTAGAGATAGCTTTGGGGTATGTGGCACCCTCGAAGAAAGCGATTGCCGCGTTGTCTCTCTCTCTCTCTATATAAATATATATATATATATATATATATATATATATATATATATATATATATATATATATATATATATATATGAGTACTGTTACGTTGTCCTGCGGGCCAGCTCGTCCTCCATGTGTTGCCATCCCATTGACAGGTCAACCGGCATGGGACTCGTGAATTCAGGAGGGGGGGAGAGGGAGGGCAATAAGGTGCGGCTACGCAACCGGCAGGGCAGCCCGTCGGCAGGCAAAATAGCTTTTCTGTGTGTGTATATATATACTACCCTGTAGCCTAGTGGTAGTGGTGAGGCATGCGGCCCGAGTAGTTAGGAGATCGATTCCCGGTGAAAGCGTTTATATATATATATATATATATATATATATATATATATATATATATATATATATATATGAAAACTAATACTACTGGTAATCGAAAGTGCGACCACACAAACAATTAACAATCCCATGCATGTTACACCGGGCCAGCCCTGGCCCAGGACGACCGGGCGACCACTCAGGGCCCACGAACTAGGAGGACATCACAAATATTTTTTTTTGTACATTTATAACCTTTGTAATATGTTAAATATTATTGTTCATACAAAATAACATAGTAATTTACTTAGTGTATTTGGATTTCACTTATACCTAATTTGTAAAAGGTCATGGGTATTTCTGTCCTAGTTGATCCTGATTCGACATTAGAAGTATATTGACTAATTGTTTCCCAATTACTGAATACTTTTCTGTAAATACTGCATATTTGATTTCATCTATAAATATATTTTCTTCCCTATGAGTTCCAGTATCGATAATAATTCTAGTTCTTACTGTCTATATGTTATGGTATGAATATAACATACCAATTCATTATGTATGGATGAAAAGATTCCGTAGACTTATTGAACCATGTTGGCGTGCATCCAACATGAATTGAACCTACGAATTTGCCAATTATGAGTTGGACGCTTTAACCAAGGCCTAGCGGAGGCTAATTTGGTTTCTTTAAATGGTTTCAGTTTTTCTTTTTTTAAAGGGGCACCATTTTAAATTTTGTCTTGGGTCTCTAAAACTTCTGGACTAGCCCTGATATTACATATCTATAATATAAAGTACAGTGGGTTTTTGGTCCGACCCATGTACTTTGGTTCAAAGATGATGAAAGGACTAAATTGTCCCTCTCTAAAACTCATTTTTGCTTTTAGATTATAGACAACCCACTGTTTTTGTTTCTACCACATAAATAAAAGGACAAGTTGTCCCCACTTCTCCCTTACGTTCATTCTAGCATCCCAACTTCTCCCTCACGTCCCTCCGAACGACGGCGGAGGCGGCAGAGCCTCCCCTCCGTCGCGGAGAACCGGAACTCCAGCTTCGCCGTGAGCCTCGAGCCGCCGTACGAACCGGAGCAGCCGGCAGCAGTGAGGTTACTACGGAGGATCTCCGGGAGGCATTCTTCGGCAGGAGAGAAGTCACTCGACCCTTCTCCAGGTGGTGGTCCAGTCAGATCAGCCTCCGGGAAGAAGAAGCAGCACAGGTGAAGCGACCTTCGGCCGTCGGATCTGTTGTTCGTATCTGTGCCATAATGACACGGGTTATCCACTAGTAAGACTATAAGAGAGAAAGGTTAACTGTACTTAAATTAAAAGGACCAAACTACATACATTAATTATAATTATGTTAATAAAAGAGCATGCAATTAGGGCTGCATCCAGTAGTGGTTGGATGGATCCAAGTTACGTTGTGCAATATCTGAAGACGCAGCTAGGTATGAACTTGATGCAGGCCAGGCCACCAACACCAGCAGATTAATTCAACGAACCAACCTCCAAAGAGTACGTCGATCGTGTGCGTGTATATATATGATATATCTCAACCAGACATATGTATTACTTAATTAATTAATTGATTGATTGATTAATTAATTAATTAATACACAAAAGGCTCAGTATATGGCTTGGGATCGACCAGAGAAGCAATAACATTGTATGTTGATTGATATAAAACTGCATGCATGGTCCCAATCCCAAATAAATAGATAGATAGATCAGATAGGGCTGCTTAGCTAGCTAGCTAATGAAGAATTAAATCAACCAAGATAAGGCTGATGGATCGATGGAGTAGGAATTAGGAAACAATCTCCTGTCAGCCATAAATTAGATTCGCAGGGAGCCGGATTGATATCGAGTTTGATATGTATATAAGGCTATCTCCAATGGTGATTTCTAAAATTGAGTTTCTATTCTACTTGGCATTGTACTTTAAGAAGATTTCTATCCTAGTTGGAAGAGTTTTTACATAGAAATTGCACACACACAAAAATTACTCTTCAATTGTTCTCCATTTACCTATGATAGAAATGGTGATAGAAACTATCATTGGAAGAAGTTTTTTCCAAAATAGATTTCTTCTATAGAAATAGAAAAGATAGAAACCCCCATTGGAGATGGCCTAAGGAAATGAAGAAGAGGCAAGGAGGACCTCCACGACAGCTAGCTAGCTTCTTAATGTCACTCAAACAAAAGCTAATAAAGATTTTTCCACTAGAAAATAAATTAAAACAAAACAATAGGATTGGAGAATTTATGAAGATAAAAAGAATTGAAACCTTCACAACTCAAGTATGCAAGGAAAAGGAAATGTTAACGTTGGTAGTAGTCATTAATGTCCGAACTCTTTAGTCTAGTGGTATTAAAACGGACATCCGAAGGGCCAGCAAGGTTCAAACTCACCAATCATGTGTGTGCGTAGGATTTCGGAAAAAAAGGAGAGTCATTAATGGATGCCCAAACCTGTTGCTACAACTGCTAGCTACGCCCCTCCAATAACCTGAATTAATAGTAAATTGTTGGTGATGTAGGCCCAACTAACTAGCCCAGCCCAGTCCCTGATTAATTAAAGGGATTCAATTTCACTCTGTTATGGCCTATTTCAGTTATGAATGGGCTAGATATCCAGCCACCCAGCCCAGCCCACCAGCCTCAAAGTACAGCTTCCCCATGCCCTCCCTCGTCCCATACTGATGTGAAAGACAGGCACGGGTAGCAACGCTGGCTGGCTAGAGTATTGTTGACCAAAGATTGATTCCTAATTAATAATGAGCGAAGCTAGTATCAGTGCATATGAATAGGGTTGCGCGTTGGGTTTATTCGATTTCAACTTAATTGAATTAACCAAAATCAAATTTAAACCAAATTCTAAAAATTGACAAATTATAAGGGCATTTGGTTCTTTACTCAAGGCTAGCCCATGATTGGGACTAGTCCAGTTTAGAGGAAAACGTACTCAGAACAGTCCATTTTTTACTAAGGGTTGCTTACCCCACCACAATCTCCTCCAAACCCACACAAATTCAATCATTTCTAATTTTTACTCTCTCTTTTCAAACTCTAGATTTTGAAGCTCATTTGCATCTCCATTGCCCCCATCTTGAAGCTCTTCTGCCGGAGGCCCTGTAGTTTCTCCAGGGCCCCAAGACGAAATTTTGCTGCTTCTCCATGCTCTAAAAATTCCACCTAAATCAACTAAGCCATCCAAATTAAAAAAAAACACTTATTGGTATATGTGCATTAATTGATCCCACCTTGGCAATCTGGGACTTCCTAATAACTGTCACCAACCATTAAAGAACCAAACTTTTCTCTTCAATATACCTATTCCAAGAATTTATGCCAAGAATTTATGCAATCAAACATATGGCAGAACAAATAGCACCCAAAAAAATGCCAAAAATAACCAAGAAAATATATGTTTTGCTTAATCGGAAGAAAAATCCAGTTCCACAGATGGAAAAAGATCAGATTTTGATACAAATTTCAGTACTATGACAGCAAGTTCCTTTCAGGACTGTCACATTTTTTGACAGTCCTGGAAATGGTTAGGGTTATGAAATTTTTTGACAGTCCTGGAAATGGTTAGGACTATCAAATTATCTGACAGTCCTAAATAAAATATGATGTTCATTAACACGGTTCAACTGTTTTTGTTCGAATGTTTATTTTTACAATAGTAACTATTTATAGATTTAAAATTTAGAGACTTATCTCTAAAATGATTTAAAATTTAGAGATTTATCTCTAAAATAGATTTATAGACTGTATATATGAGGGTTTATTGAAATGAACAAAATTGAGAGACTTATCTCTAAAATAGATTTATATACCGTATATAGATGAAGGTTTATTTTGAAATGAACATTGGGAGACTTATCTCTAAAATAGATTTAAAATTTTAAATTTTTCTAAAATCGAGTAGATAATTTATTTATTTTTAAACCAATCAGATAATTTATTTATCTCTAAAATAGATTTAAAAATATTTATTAAAATAACTTAATGTTTGTATATAAAAAATATAAAATCCTTCTAATTACTTGAAAAAATATTTAAGAAGTTGCGCACTGTTAGCATCTACTTCTACTTCCACTGTTATTAAAAATAAGTTTTTTTAGGTTCTTCCAATTGGTAGGACTGTCAAAAAATTTGATAGTCCTAAAATTAATTTTCTGTAACAGCAAGTTCTTTTTAGAACTGTCAAAATCTTTGACAGTCCTACCAATTGAAAGGACTGTCAAAATCTTTGACAGTCCGAAAATAATACGTTGTTTAATGTTTTATGTAGGACGGTTAATTTTTTTGACAGTCCTACTATAAGCACCCTAATTTTTGAATTTTATTTTATTTTATTTAATGTGATTTTTTTATTTATTAAAGTATATTTTATATTTAAATTTTGATTATAAATACAGGTTGTCGAAGCTTTGATTTTTTGAAATGTAGCATTAGCCAATTTGTCGAAACAAGTTTTATATTCGTGTTCTAGACGAGTCAACATTCGTTTAGGCATATCATGTCCCACTCAAACGTGTTTCCGTGCATTATATTTTTCTTGCACAATTTTAGGGTCAAAATAGTCATTTTCAGCCTTTACCGTAAAATTTAATATATTTTTCAATTCCGATTTGAGGCCCAAATTTGATTCAAACATTTCGACCCAATATATGATTTTGACCTATTTTGAGCCTACTACACATGCCAATAGTTTATCACTCAATTGAGTTTTCATGTGCAATTTATTTTCAAATGTCACACATGACTCAACTATTAGACTTTCGGAGCCTATCTCGGTTCAATAAATCATACCTGTCCGAAACTAGTCCAATTAGCCTTGGTAAAGCATATACTAGGTTGCTATAACCTATTATGATTATTTTAGATAGATTTTGTTTAGATTTTGTACATCCAAATAGGCTTAAAATCAGTCAAATCTTTCGTTTCTATTTTTGGAAACAATTCAAATCTTTTGGTGCATAATCTAGCATATCATTTGAAATCTCAACCAAATCCTACCACACAAATTCCTATCAATCTCAACCCTTAAAACATTAGTTCTTTATATTTAAATTAGTGGCCGCCCCCATCCCGAACTCTGAATTTCTGAAAAAATTATATGTTGTAGAGCTCGGTGTCAGCTTTCCAAAACTTCAAACGAATCGCGAAACGGAGTTCGAAATTGCTCGAAATCTCGAAAACCGTACGACGTGTTAATTTTTGGACAACCGACACTCAAATAATTATTCAGAAATTCGAGATCAAAATACCAGAAAATAAATTATATATTCAGAAACCTAACCTCAATACGCTTCTAACAAAAAAAATGGCGCACAAAAAGGACGTCTAGATCAACGGCAAACCCTCTGCGAAGTCGAAGAACTCTTCCGAACTTTCCCACAAAAAGCTGCTGAATTAATTCTAGGGTTTTCGGAAAACCTAAATATATATTAATATATATAGGGAATTAAGTCGGTGGAATGGCTGAGGCGGCTGGGCGGGGACACGTGGCAGCATCTGCTGCCTCCCGTCCAGATCCAACGGATCAGGATTAAGCCGGCTTCGGTTGGGCGGCTAAGTCGGTCGGCTCGGCTTCCAAATTTGGAAACCCACGTGGCATACGCTGACGTTGACGGGTGGGCCCCCCTGGCGGCTGATTGGGTATTTGATTGGGAGATAGGGTTTTAATATTCAGAAAATTAAATAAAAATCAGAAAAAATCCTAAAAATTCCAAATAAATCCCAGAAAATTTCTAAAAATTCCTAAAAAAATCTAGAAAATAATTTAAGGGTTCTAGAGCCCAAATAAATTCTTTGGGCTCATAATTACTCTCGGGTGCTCTCACAGTAAATCATAGAAGCTTAGAAAAATAATAAAATCATATATAAAATTATCTAAAAATCTTCATAAAATTCTGAAAATTCTAAAATGGTGAAATAATATACTAGAGACTATCTAGGGGCCCCAGAGACCATATTCGACCTAATTTTCTCATACCTAACCTATAGGCTTAGGCAAAAATCTTACGATCCCAAATCAATATCCTAGTTAATAATTGATTCCAACTAAAAATAAAAAAAAATCTCCAAAATAGAAGATAAATTTTAGGAACCCAAATGCTACACTATTCCTCCTCAGATCCATAGCAGGTAGGACACATATCCTCAGGGCAAATATCTGAAAAATATATCCAGTCAGGATGGAAGGAGCACACCTCATCTAACAATCTCAATTAAGTGACAAAGACTATAAATCAGTTATAGACAGTTATATTGATGAACATGAAAAGTTTGAGACATGTAATGAAACAGTACAACATTCAAACAAGGAATGTAAATACAGAGAAATATGAGAGCATGGCAATGAGAACTATAAAAAGAGACAATTAACTAGAACAATGTGATACGAGTCCAATCTGTAAAACATGAGACAATGTGATTCTAGTATAAGTCACTAATCCAGTGTGTTTTTGAGATTCTGTTCTTGTCATGAAAACGAGTAGCGAGTAAATACGGCACACCGTACACTTGGCAAGCCTACGATGGCTATCTTTCTTGTTTAGACGAATAAATACGGCACACCGTACGCTCGGCCAAGAGACGATGACTATCTTTCTTGCAATACGTCACATCGCACGCTCGGCCAAGCGGCGATGGCTATTTTTCTTGTAAGGTGGTTCTTGTTGAGTACAGCACGTCACATACCGGTCCCAGCAGCGATGGCCATGTTGCTTGTAGTGATGGTTCTTGTATAATTTGAACGTTTAGTACTTGTAGGTGTTTCGAGTAGATGGTTCTTGTGAGTGGTTCAAGAAATAGAGGCTTAGACGAGTCAAATACATGTATTTCGAGTGAATGAATCTAGAATACCAATACGTGTTGTGACAGAGAATCAAATAGAACTATACTAGAACTGAATCACATAAATTATCAAATAAATGAAAAACTATCAGAGAATATACTCGCCTGTCGTCCAGAGCAGTAAGTGAGGATCGATGCCCAAAGTGGTGCCACACAAACCTATATATGAGGTATACATGGTTACTTGTTGTTCTAGAGTAAACAGTGTATGTAAAATACATTACTACATGCTGCTAGGCTATCTCTAGGTCAAAAGTCCACTATTAGTCAACTTAGTCAAATTAAGTCAACTATAGCTAAATAGTCAACATGGTCAATTGGTCTAATCTAGGATTTGGTCAACTGTCTAGTCAAACAAGGTCAATAAGTCAACATTGGTCAATTTGATCCTAACTAGTCTAGTCTAGGTTTGGACACCAAATCCTATATTTACTAATCCCAAACTCTAACTATACCAAAACTATATACCATTCTCTAAGATACCATACCTAACTTATATCATGTATATATAAGACATAACACAAATACTAAGGTATCTCACATATAGGTACTACCTATAGGCTTATGAGGCAATACCCTAACATTCAACCCATTACCTATGCTTTCCTTATACCTATCATAAGGGTAAAAACCAATTATCTACTCCCACTACCCTATACCTTAACACAAGACAAAACTCAAACTAATATCCCACATCACTCTAATACTGCTACTGCCAGTTTTATCCTAATTGATGTTCCACATTACTGTGGTTAACTAAATCTCCTATATAGCCTAAGGTTCGTGGCTTCACTCATGGGCTGCTGTCACCAAGGTAACTTACTGCCTTGCCTCTTCCAGGCTAAGAAAGGCTCCAAGGTGGCTAACACTCTTGCACAGGCCAGGGCTATTTGTTCCTGCCCAGATCTACTGTGGCTGAACAGGGAATGAATATAGGTGCTACTGCTATGTTGCTTCTCTTCACCATTTCCTACACTGCCTGCTACAAGCAAAACATATAACTAAAATAATTGGCCAATCCGAGCTTCAAATAGTGTTTTAAGGCAGGGCAGACACCCAACAACTGAACAATGAATGATGGACAATACCTAGTCTAATATGGACTGAACACTACTAATATACATTACCTTAACCTTGCCCTGCCTATTGCAGTTCATGCATAGCAATAACCTTGCCTACATGGACTGGACTCATGCATTAGAGCTTAGAACTGATATCCTAAGTTCATACAATCTAATTAATGGGGGTTAACTGGTACCTCATAGCACAAATGCATCATGACTGAACATCAAGACAAGAATGATACTGTACAAATTTATTGATACACTTCAAACCCGAGCCATACTTTTGGCTGAACTTAGGATAATATGGGGACATATCAAATTGAAAAGGGGTCTGCTATATTGGTAGGTAATGAACAAATAAAGAGAAGAGACAAATACTCAAAGGAGTATCTGTGGACTGAGCAAATGGAAAAAAATTGTACTAAACCATGAGGTAAAACAGGCATGGACTGAACATAATATGAGAAGGAATGATACTCGATTGCAGGGAAACATTAGCTTGGGACTAATATGATATGAGTAATGAGAACTGAACAATAAATCCTCTTGCATCTTGGACTGTATCAAAGTAAGGCAGAGGACAGACAATAGAGGGATAGCAGGACATCAAGACTGGGCAAATCAATGATGAATATAGGATATTATGAATGGCCAAGCATGTGCAGTGAATTGGATGCATTGCCATTGACTGTATAAGGAATGCAAGTGAACTAATGGGGCTGGACAGGTGTTAACATGCAGGTCAGTCAGGTAATATCTGAACCAAACAAGTGGTGGACTGAACATTCAGGTATTAGTCATGGTCTAAACTCAGAGATGTATGTCCAGGTGAGGGAAATGGATACCATAAGTCTGTAGGACAGAGTAAACTTGGACTGAACCTAAAACTAAGACTGCTAAATGAGTCTAAGCGTGCAAAAATCAAATAGTGCAGTGGATATACTGTGAATGCAGTATCAATTTGTAGTAATTAATTTGCAAGGGATATGCAGGACATGTTAAGGAGTAATAGACAATGCAATTGGGACTGGACTTAATATGACTGAACAAAGGTTATGCAAATGGCTATGAATACAAGGATTTGTAGGGAAGGATTTAAGATGTGCAGGGAAGAATAGAGTATAGGGATATGCAAAACAAAGTGTGAGAGTCAATTCTGAACTCAAGGTTCATTATTTGAACTCAACCTCAGACCTGGACAGTGTATGCAAGTGAAAATAGCTAATATGCAGGCATGTTATGTAATTAGAGATGCAGTGGACATCTAAGAGTGCAGAACAAGGCATAGGGCAGGGGACAGATGTTGTCACTCACTGCATGCAGTGAAGTATTGACTGTACAAGAGGATGCAATGGGTTTATCATCTAAGGACTGATCTTATAGTCTAGGAGGATGATTGTACACAGGGCCGACCCTGAATTAATGGGGGCCCTAGGCAAATTTTTAAAATGGTGCCCATATATAATATAAAAAATTAAACTAAAAAATAATACAGCCAAGGCTAGAACCTAGGACCTCTTGTGTACAAGTATAACAAACTACCACTACACCATAAATGTTTTGTGATAAAGGAGGATCATATTATATATTAGTTCTATTTTCAATATAAGATTACTAATATATATATACATTTAAATTAATTTTTTTGGGCCCCCAAATTTCATGGGGCCCTGGGCGGTCGCCCTTGCCGCCCTGGGCCAGGGCTGGGCGGCCAGGCCGGCCCTGATTGTACAGAACATGTGAACATTCATCTTACTGTACAGAGCTAAACTGAAATATACATTATATATAGGACATCCTATCCAACTGAGCATCAAACAAGTTAATACAAATATGGGAAGAACCATTACATGAAAGAACAGAACAATACAATGCAGGGCACATATACTATGAAACCAAGTCCCCAACCTCCATTTGGTCTACCAAATCAAAACAAAACCACAAGTTACCTCCCTACCTCACTAACACAGTGTATAACCAATATAAAAACTAAAACAACACTGAAATTTAAGTAATACAAGTCCTAAGAGTCATTTCGTCGAACACTTGTGTGCGTATCCGATACTCTCGTGATACGCACATCAAATCAATCCAAAATTGACCCAATTTTTTCTAATGCAAGAGGGACTCCTAATGAATGCATCTATATCAAAGGAATGGAAATTTGAAGCATTTAGAGGCTCTTACCAATTGAGAGTTGGAATCTCAATTAAATAAACTCAAGATGAGATCACCTTCAACTTTCAATGGCTAAATTGCTCCAAGTACTCCCAAGCTAGGCAATAGAGGCTTCCTCTCTTCAAGGAGAAGAGTTTGCAATAGGTTTGGATGAATTTGGAGTTGATTTGAGGAATGAAGGCAAATTTGGGGAAGAACACAAACTAGGGTTAGGTTTTCAATGAAAGAGGGGAAGAAGAAGGCTATGTAGGTGTTAAATAGGAAGGGAAAGGGTGTCTTGGCCTGCCATGGGCTGCCCCTAGGTTTTTGTTTGGGTGAAAATGTAATGCCTATAGTTCGTATTACGTATCTTGGTATACGTGTATGTATTCTTGACTCGTATTGCGTATTTTTCTGCATGGTTATTTTGGCATGTCATTGGTTATGGCTTAGCTTGGTTCGGCTTAGCTTGGTTTGGTTTGCTTTTGGGTTCATCATGAACCAAAAGAAAACTCCCACCTACCACTACCACCCTCATTTATATTTCCATCTAACTCTCTCTCTTCATTTATTCTTCTCCTTCACTTCTTCTTCTCCACCATTTACTCTTCCACCTACCAGGAAAGAGAGCTAGGCAAGTGCAAACTTGCTTCATAAGGGATCTCAAGTTTTATTGTTCCATTCTCTTCCTTACTTGATTCTAAGCCTCTTTAGAACTTGACATTTTTGGATTTGATGGATGGATTCTTGTAGATCTAAGTTTGTAAACTTTTTGGTTTTTTTCTTGGTTTTGATCTCTAAAACTTGGTTATTTTCGAAAACTAGTGTTTCTATGTTGTAGAGAATTCAATTTCATACAGTTTTGGCTTTTGTTTCGCTTGATTTCGACTTCGGATGAGGAAGTTATGGCCAAAACAATTTCTGGTCATTTCTATGTTCATCTGCAGCATGAACAGCATGTCGCAGAAGGCGCATGTCGCAGTAGGCGCATGTTGCAACGAAGCGCATGTCGTAGTAGCCGCATATCATATCGCAGAAGGCGCATGTCGCAGTAGGCGCATGTTACAATGAGGCGCATGTCGCAGTAGCCGCATATCATGTCGCAGAAGGCGCATGTCGCAGTAGGCGCATGTTACAATGAGGCGCATGTCTCAGTAGCCGCATATCATGTCGCAGAAGGCGCATGTCACAGTAGGCGCATGTTGCAATGAAGCGCATGTCGCAGTAGCCGCATATCATGTCGCAGAAGGCGCATGTCGCAGTAGGCGCATGTTGCAATGAGGCGCATGTCGCGGTAGGCGCATATCATGTCGCAGTTGAGCCACATGAGGCGCATGTCACGATAGGCGCATATCATGTCGCGCATGAGCCGCATTAAGGCGCATGTCGCAGTAGACGCATATGGTGTCGCAGTTGCATGCATGTCGCAGAATAGGCCGCATAATGCATATTTTGACTATTACTAACTGTTATATGTCCTAATTGACTGAATTATTGCTCGAATTTCTCCCAACTCCCAATGTGGAAGTTGTAGATCTTTTCCTTAGCAGCAAGAATATGTCTCTAGTTATTTTATGCAAGTTTCTCTCATTCATAATATTGTAAGAATAGAACACGATAGTGGCCCGCTGTGGCACACTCTTGACAAGTAAACTGACATGATATATCTCGGCATGCTGTTACGACAGCTAGCCTGACATGACAAGTATGAAAGACTTGGACACCGTGGGCGATTGTGTTTGTACAAATAAACTAGTACTGTCTTGTATCATATTTAGGATGGGAACCCCTGAGTACCACGGTCAGGGGTACCTACTGAAATTGACTAAGGCTAATTAACTAGAATAATTCAGTAGTCATGAAGAGATTCCCAGCTACAGGCAATCCCGTTATCTGGGCGCATTCAATGGACTTGTAGCCTACCGACGAGTAGGGCACATTTCCAGCACACAGTCATGTGTTGCATTCTTCCTAAATGGACATTCGACCTGGATAACCGGATGGTCTGCAGGGCTTGTGGCTGTTGGGATAATCTCATTGCATCTTGCTAGTAACTAGGCCTGTGATAATCCTAGTTAGTTAAAAGTATCAAGCCGTACTCTTGATTGGCCGTGATTGATTGGATGAAGTTTATTCCAGCTTAGTCTTATCCTGATCCTGTACAAGATTGTATCAGGACATAATTTCTTGTATCGATAAATCATGGGATACCAAGTTCTGTTAAGATGAAGGGTTACAACCCCGGTCCTTGTTTGGTTTAAGGGTTGTAACTTGGCTATCTGAATAGTTCCATGATTATCTTATCATATATCGTCCTGCTTATTGTGCCCGCCTTAACAATAAAGATCAGGGGTCCAGTTCTGTTCAGGCGAAGGATTACAACCCCGGTCCTTGTTTGGTTTAAGGGTTGTAACCTGGCTCTCGGAGCAGTTCTGTGTCCTCTCTTCGTTTATTGTCTTAATGCAATCCCATGCCATGCTCGTCATGTTTTACCTTACCATCATACCATGATTATTTATACTGGCCTTAACAATAAAGATCAGGGGTCCAGTTCTGTTCAGGCGAAGGGTTACAACCCCGGTCCTTATTTGGTTTAAGGGTTGTAACCTGGCTTCCGGAGCAGTTCTATGTCCTCTCTTCGTTTATTGTCTTGTTACCTTATCAATAGTAATTGAGGCGGGTTTCTATTCAGGCGAAGGATTGCAACCCCAGTCCTTGTTTGGTTTAAGGGTTGCAGTCTGGCTACTTGAATGGTTTCTCCGTGTTCAATATATTATTGTTATCTCAGCTATTATCACTATCTTTTAATTACCTTACTATTTATTTATGATATGCTGGTTTTAGTTCCTAAGTAAAGCCTCCTTTGTGGCACTTGCTCTTTCTGGGGTCTGACCCAGCTGGTTTTGTGTGGCCAGATATCGGAGCAGCACCAGAGGATCCACCTGTCTTCCAGTCCGATGGTGACCACCAGGCGTAACCAGGGCAACGAGTGGGTTTCTTTTGTCCTCCCACTCTATTTGTAAAATTATTCTTTTTAGGCGTTTAGCCGGCGAGCACGTGTTAGCTCGTATTGTACCTTTATTTACGGTCTGCCTACGGGCTGTAACATGATTGACAAATCCTAGGGTTGATCATGTATTGACTAAAACTCTTGCTAGTCCTGACATTTTGTACGACTAGCTTCATGATCATCCAATATATAATGTATGGGACGCCTTACTATTGTTTATTGATGCTATAATATCTTGTGACTGTTACTACTTACTTATGATTGAGACAATAGGCTTGTTCTTGACCATAGGAGACTGATGGATTGTAGTTAAACCCTCATATATCTAGACAGCCGTGACCGTATAGTGACGTGGATTCCATTTCATTATACGTAGCTGGCTATGTCTGCCCCCGCTCTCCAGTATTCGTGTTCTGGGACGTGACATGGTTTTAGTGGTGGCCCATGCAGGTCTTGTAATTCAAGATATGTGAGGATTTATCGAATAGATGTCTCAATCAGTATTCGCCCTTGATCTCTGCTCGTATCTTTCAAATCCCTGAGAATTTTGACCTGATCACATGCTTGTATCGTTGATCTGTCCTGGTCCTTTCTTATTGTTCCCTATGTCGTCTTCTTCAGCGGTATTGTTCCTGGACCTGCCGATCAGCAAGGCGGAGCACCTCCAGCGGACCAGCAGCAACCTGGAGATCAAGCCCAACATTCAGGAGTAGCCTCCAGAGTTATGCCTACTGAAGGAGAACCACCAGTTCAGCCCGTCCAGCCTGCAGAGCCTGATGATGGCACTTTGGTGGGTCTCATCAGGTCCCTATTATCTTCCCAAGATCGTCGAGGAGATGCCTTACACCAGGCGGTGGCAGATGTTTTGACCAGAGGAGGTCATCAGGGTAATAGCGCGACCAACAGCTTCAAGCGCTTGAACCCTCCCTTCTTCGACGGCAGTGAAGATGCGATCGCTGCAGATGCATGGCTTCAGGACACAGAGGTGATTCTAGAAGCAGCCAGGACTCCAGAGAACGAGAAGGTGGCCGTGGTGCGCCTGCAGCTATTGGATCTTATCCGCAGCTAGTGGGCAGCGCAGGCCGATGGATTAGTGGCCCCTATTTCATGGGCAGTATTCAGGGAGAGATTCCAGACCAAGTATTTTGATGCTGTAGCTCGGTATGATCTACAGATGAGGTTCACCAATCTGAAGCAGATGGGCAGGACGGTCGATGGATATGCGGCCGAGTTCTCCAGGCTTAGTCGGTTTGCTCCCACCTTGGTGGCGATCGAGTTCGATAGAGCCCAGCGGTTCCAGCAGGGGCTCCACCTAGAGATTTTATTGGCGGTGGAGCAGTTTGAGCATCAGACTTTTGATGCAGTGTTGAGAGCAGCCCGAAGGCATGAGTATACATCCCAGAGGATCGTGGATAGGACCGGAGGTCGAAAGCGATCTCACGGCCAGATGAATCAGTCTTCAGCACCAGTCCCGGCAGCCAGGGCTTTGACCATTGGAGCTCCGAGGCGGGTGGCCTCAGTGACGTCGGTTCAGCATTCCACCCCGACGTACCCTCAGCAGCAGAAGCAGAAGCAGTCTTTCGCAGTGGAATGTTCATACTGCGGGAAGCCAGGACATGTGGTGTCAGAGTGTCGTAGAGCACATGGTTTGTGCTTGGTTTGTGGTGCCCCGAACCACAGGGTTGGGAACTGCCCGAACATGGGGAGTTCATCCGCTTTCTCTAGTCCTTCAGTTAGAGGACCAGCACCAGTCCAGCAGCAGCAGCTGCAGTACCCGTTCTCAAGGCCATTGCCGACGCAGGCCCAGGCATTCCAGCAGCAGAGACTGCAGCAGTATGCCCAAGCCCAAGCCCTGATCTAGAGCAGACAGAGGAATTTTTAGCAGAGGGGACCCGCACCCAGAGGACATGGTCAAGTGCTGGCTTTGACCACGGGAGAAGAAGGAATAGCACCAGGTGAGGTGGTGGCAGGTACTATTCTCGTCAACACCTTTCCAGCTTCAGTATTATTTGATTCTGGTGCCTCGTATTCATTTATGTCTGCACGATTCACGACACGGGTAGGACTGGAGCCCGAGTCATTATCAGTAAGGCTCAATATACTTACTGGTAACGGACTTGTGGAAGAAGATAGAGTATTTTCCTCGTGTCGGATCGTAGTTAGCGGTAGAGAATTCTCTGCTAGATTGATAGAGTTTCCAATGGCCGATTATGATGTAGTTTTAGGGATGGATTGGTTGAGGGACCAGTATGCTAGGATAGACTGCCACATTGGCAGGATTATTTTTAGCATTCCAGGCGAGCCAGAGTTTTCTTTCTCCCGAGGTGAAGTTGAACCTTCTCCTCCATTATTGCGGATGGCAGTAGCAGCAGTGCAGTTACCTCAGATAGTCGAAGAGTTTCCAGATATTTTCTCAGAAGAGCTTCCAGGGATGCCGCCAGAGCGAGAGATCGAGTTTACCATCGACTTGATTCCCGGGACAGCCCCAGTGTCAGAGAGAGTCTACAGGATGGCGCCGTCAGAGCTAGAGATATTGTACAAGATGATTGAAGAACTCAGAACCAAGGGGTTCATTCGTGCTAGTGGATCACCTTGGGGAGCCCCGATGCTTCTTGTAAAAAAGAAGGATGGTACGTCCAGATTGTGTGTTGATTATCGTACCTTGAACTCAGTGACAATCAAGAACAGATATCCTCTCCCGAGGATAGATGACTTGTTTGATCAACTCAGAGAGGCGTCAGTATTTTCGAAGATTGACTTGCGGTCAGGATATCATCAAATTAGAGTCAGAGAGCAGGACATCCCGAAGACAGCTTTTAGATCAAGATATGGGCATTGGGAGTTCCTTGTGATGCCATTTGGAGCAACCAATACGCCGGCTGTATTCATGGACCTCATGAATCGCATCTTTATGCCCTATTTGGATCAGTTCGTGATTGTGTTCCTAGACGACATCCTGGTCTACAGTAAGAGTGAAGCGGAGCATGAGCAGCATCTCCGAGTTGTCCTCCAGATTCTCAGAGAGCACCAGTTATATGCCAAGTTTAGTAAATGCGAGTTCTGGCTCGATCGCATTTCATACTTGGGTCATATCATCACCCGAGGAGGAGTTGAAGTGGATCCCCAGAAGATCGTGGCCATTGAAACATGGCCAGTACCTAGCACAGTGGCAGAAGTCCGTAGTTTTCTTGGATTGGCCGGTTACTACCGGCGATTTGTTTCACACCTTGCTCGAATTTCAGCGCCATTGACCCAGTTGACCCGTAAGGATGTGCAGTTTGCTTGGACAGCGGAGTGCCAGGATTCTTTTGAGAAGTTGAAGCGAGGCTTGATGACTGCTTCTATTCTCACGCTTCCAGATGGAACTGGAGGATTCTCAGTGTATTGTGATGCTTCGGGCAGAGGTTTAGGATGTGTTCTGATGCAGCATGGGAAGGTAATAGCTTATGCGTCACGACAACTTCGTGATCATGAGAGAAATTATCCGACCCATGACTTGGAGCTGGCAGCAGTAGTGTTTGCACTTAAGTTGTGGAGGCACTACCTATACGGAGATAGGGTAGAAATTTTCACCGACCACAAGAGCCTGAAGTATGTTTTCACCCAGAAGGATCTTAACATGCGTCAGAGGAGATGGCTAGAGCTGCTTGTGGATTATGATGTCAACCTGCAGTATCACCCAGGGAAGGCCAACGTTGTTGCAGATGCATTGAGCAGGAGGGCAGGAGTTTATTTCCTGACAGCACAACCAAAACTGTTAGTCGATCTTCAGAAGATGGGTATAGAAGTTGTCCTCCCTTCCAGTGTGGCATTGATGGCCAGCATGCAAGTTCAGTCCACTATAGTCGAAAGGATCCGGATGGCGCAGTCAGTAGATTCCAAGCTTCAGCGACTCAGAGCAGAGTGTGAGGCAGGACGAAGACCAGAGTTATGTATCCATGAAGACGGTACACTTCGACATGGGAAGCGTCTTTGTGTACCCAGTGGAGATATCAGACAGGAGATCATGACGGAGGCTCACAGTTCGCAGTATTCCATTCATCCCGACGGTACGAAGATGTACCGTGATATTCGTCAGCACTTTTGGTGGAATGGCATAAAGAGGAAGATAGCCCGGTTTGTCTTTCGATGTTTGGTTTGCCAACAAGTTAAGGCTGAACATCAGAGACCAGCTGGACTACTTCAACCATTGCCGATTCCCGAGTGGAAATGGGAGCATGTAACCATGGATTTTGTGACTGGATTGCCTAGATCCCCGGCGGGCAGAGACGCTATTTGGGTTGTCATAGACAGGCTCACAAAGGTGGCTCACTTTCTCCCGTTCAGAGTTGGTCAGTCGACGGCTCAGCTAGCGGAGATGTATCTCCGGCAGATTGTCAGGTTGCACGGTGTACCAGTCAGTATCACTTCAGACAGAGATTCAAGATTTATGTCGCACTTTTGGCGTAGCTTGCAAGAGAGTTTGGGAACTCGCCTCCAGTTCAGCTCCGCTTATCATCCGCAGACAGATGGTCAGTCAGAGCACACGATCCAGACTCTTGAAGATATGTTGCGGTCATGTACACTCGACTTCGGTGGTTCGTGGGAAGATCACGTACACCTGGTGGAGTTCTCATACAATAATAGTTTCCAGGCCAGTATCCAGATGGCACCGTTCGAGGCACTGTATGGTAGGAAGTGTCGATCCTCGCTAGCCTGGGATGATGTTGGAGAGAGGCAGATGCTTGGTCCGGAAATGATTGCTTAGACCGTTGAAGTGGTCAGAAAAGTCAGAGATCATCTTCGAGTTGCCCAAGATCGCCAGCGTCATTGGGCCGATTCTCATCGACGCCCTCTTGAGTTTTCTGTCGGCGACCATGTATTCCTGAGGATTTCGCCTAACCGTGGCGTCATTCGTTTCGGCGTGCGGGGAAAGCTTAGTCCTAGGTATATAGGGCCATTCGACATTCTGGAGCGAGTAGGAGATGTATCCTATCGTCTCGCTCTTCCACCGTCGCTATGTGAGGTGCATGACATATTCCATGTATCCCAACTGCGACGGTATATCCCGGACCCGAGCCACATCCTGGATCATTCGGAATAGGTTGTTGGTACCAACCTTTCGTATGAGGAGAGGCCCGTGTCTATATTGGACCGAAGAGAGAAGACACTCAAGAATAAGACTATCAAGTTAGTCCGAGTTGCTTGGGGTCATCACTCTTTGGATGAGTCGACGTGAGAGCATGAGGATGATATCCGATCGCGATATCCCGACCTGTTTGACTCGTAAGGTATAATGTCTTCCTTATGCCTTATGCTTTCAATTCCTTGCTTGAATAAATGACTGCATGATAGACTGCTTGTTATAGCTTACGATTATTATAGCTTGTCCTTGCAATTCTAGCCTGTTGATTAAATTTCGAGGACAGAATTCTTTTAAGGTGGGTAGAGTTGTAATGCTTATAGTTTGTATTACGTATCTTGGTATACGTGTACGTATTCTTGACTCATATTGCGTATTTTCCTGCATGGTTATTTTGGCATGTCATTGGTTATGGCTTAGCTTGGTTCGGCTTTGCTTGGTTTGGTTTGCTTTTGGGTTCATCATGAACCAAAAGAAAACCCCCACCTACCACCACCACCCTCATTTATATTTCCATCTAACTCTCTCTCTTCATTTATTCTTCTCCTTCACTTCTTCTTCTCCACCATTTACTCTTCCACCTACCAGGAAACAGAGCTAGGCAAGTGCAAACTTGCTTCATGAGGGATCTTAAGTTTTATTGTTTCATTCTCTTCCTTACTTGATTCTAAGCCTCTTTAGAACTTGACATTTTTGGATTTGATGGATGGATTTTTGTAGATCTAAGTTTGTAAACTTTTTGTTTTTTTCTTGGTTTTGATCTCTAAAACTTGGTTATTTTCGAAAACTAGTGTTTCTATGTTGTAGAGAATTCAATTTCATGCAGTTTTGGCTTTTGTTTCGCTTGATTTCGACTTCGGATGAGGAAGTTATGGCCAAAACAATTTTTGGTCATTTCTATGTTCATCTGCAGCATGAACATCATGTCGCAGAAGGCGCATGTCGCAGTAGGCGCATGTTGCAATGAAGCACATGTCGCAGTAGCCGCATATCATGTCGCATAAGGTGCATGTCGCAGTAGGCGCATGTTGCAATGAGGCGCATGTAGCAGTAGCCGCATATCATGTCGCAGAAGGCGCATGTCGCAGTAGGCGCATGTTGCAATGAGGCGCATATCGCAGTAGCCGCATATCATGTCGCAGAAGGCGCATGTCGCAGTAGGCGCATGTTGCAATGAAGCGCATATCGCAGTAGCCGCATATCATGTCGCAGAAGGCGCATGTCGCAGTAGGCGCATGTTGCAATGAGGCGCATGTCGCGGTAGGCGCATATCATGTCGCAGTTGAGCCACATGAGGCGCATGTCGCGATAGGCGCATATCATGTCGCGCATGAACCGCATTAAGGTGCATGTCGCAGTAGGCGCATATGGTGTCGCAGTTGCATGCACGTCGCAGAATAGGCCGCATAATGCATATTTTGACTATTACTAACTGTTATATGTCCTAATTGACTGAATTATTGCTCAAATTTCTCCCAACTCCCAACGTGGAAGTTGTAGATCTTTTCCTTAGCAGCAAGAATATGTCTCTAGTTATTTTATGCAAGTTTCTCTCATTCATAATATTGTAAGAATAGAACACGATAGTGGCCCACTGTGGCGCACTCTTGACAAGTAAACTGACATGATATATCTCGGCATGCTGTTACGACAGCTAGCCTGACATGACAAGTATGAAAGACTTGGACACCGTGGGCGATTGTGTTTGTACAAATAAACTAGTACTGTCTTGCATCATGTTTAGGATGGGGACCCCTGAGTACCACGGTCAGGGGTACCTACTGAAATTGACTAAGGCTAATTAACTAGAATAATTCAGTAGTCATGAAAAGATTCCTAGCTACAGGCAATCCCGTTATCTGGGCGCATTCAGTGGACTTGTAGCCTACCGACGAGTAGGGCACATTTCCAGCACACAGTCATGTGTTGCATTCTTCCTAAATGGACATTCGACCTGGATAACCGGATGGTCTGCAGGGCTTGTGGCTGTTGGGATAATCTCATTGCATCTTGCTAGTAACTAGGCCTGTGATAACCCTAGTTAGTTAAAAGTATCAAGCCGTACTCTTGATTGGCCGTGATTGATTAGTTAAAAGTATCAAGCCGTACTCCTAAATGGACATTTCTTGTATCGATAAATGATGGGATACCAAGTTCTGTTAAGATGAAGGGTTACAACCCCGGTCCTTGTTTGGTTTAAGGGTTGTAACTTGGCTATCTGAATAGTTCCATGATTATCTTATCATATATCGTCCTGCTTATTGTGCCCGCCTTAACAATAAAGATCAGGGGTCCAGTTCTGTTCAGGCGAAGGGTTACAACCCCGGTCCTTGTTTGGTTTAAGGGTTGTAACCTGGCTCCCGGAGCAGTTCTGCGTCCTCTCTTCGTTTATTGTCTTAATGCAATCCCATGCCATGCTCGTCATGTTTTACCTTACCATCATACCATGATTATTTATACTGGCCTTAACAATAAAGATCAGGGGTCCAGTTCTGTTCAGGCGAAGGGTTACAACCCCGGTCCTTGTTTGGTTTAAGGGTTGTAACCTGGCTTCCGGAGCAGTTCTGTGTCCTCTCTTTGTTTATTGTCTTGTTACCTTATCAATAGTAATTGAGGCGGGTTTCTATTTAGGCGAAGGATTGCAACCCCGGTCCTTGTTTGGTTTAAGGGTTGCAGTCTGGCTACTTGAATGGTTTCTCCGTGTTCAATATATTATTGTTATCTCAGCTATTATCACTATCTTTTAATTACCTTACTATTTATTTGTGATATACTTGTTTTAGTTCCTAAGTAAAGCCTCCTTTGTGGCACTTGCTCTTTCTGGGGTCAGACCCAGCTGGTTTTGTGTGGCCAGATATCGGAGCAGCCCCAGAGGATCCACCTGTCTTTCAGCCCGATGGTGACCACCAGGCGTAACCAGGGCAACGAGTGGGTTTCTTTTGTCCTCCCACTCTATTTGTAAAATTATTCTTTTGAGGCGTTTAGCCGGCGAGCACGTGTTAGCTCGTATTGCACCTTTATTTACGGTCTGCCTACGGACTGTAACATGATTGACAAATCCTAGGGTTGATCATGTATTGACTAAAACTCTTGCTAGTCCTGACATTTTGTACGACTAGCTTCATGATCATCCAATATATAATGTATGGGATGCCTTACTATTGTTTATTAATGCTCTAATATCTTGTGACTGTTACTACTTGCTTGTGATTGAGACAATAGGCTTGTTCTTGACCATAGGAGACTGATGGATTGTAGTTAAACCCTCATATATCTAGACAGCCGTGACCGTATAGTGACGTGGATTCCATTTCATTATACGTAGCTGGCTATGTCTGCCCCCGCTCTCCAGTATTCGGGTTCTGGGGCGTGACAGAAAATGCCTAATGGGCTTCCTATTTGTCAATTTAAGGCCCCTTAAGGGAAAGGCCCAAAGTGGCTAATATTTTAAATCACTAAATGGATTCTAAGCGTTAATCTAGCTAGATTAGAGCCTCACTTAAGTTATCTAATATCTCTATTGTCATGGCTATCGTCTAATCAATGTAGTTCTAAGGTTTCATTTAACAAGACACTAATACAATTCATCAATTTAACTAATAATAAAAAAATTTAAAAAAATATCAATTACCAAAATACCCTTGCTCTAGAATGTGGTGGTGACAATGTCTCATCTCAAGTCATGCCGTAGACATGTCCTTGGGCATTGGGGCGATAGTCTTGGCAATTTGTGGTGCGGGCTGAAGAGCTCGAGGTACTTGACCTCGATTCTTTGGACGATTTTGTTGTCGAGGCACATTTGGGTTCGGTCTTCTAGTCGGGAAATCATCACGTATGTGTCCCTTTTTTACCACAATTCCAACATCCACCTTCAGGTATATGACAGTCGTTGATGAGGTGACCAAGCCGGTGACAACAGGTGCAACGAAGCCATAGGTTCCGCCTTTGATATCTGCCCTGGTAACCGTTGTTTGGACGCTTAATTATGTTGTTACCGCTTACTTGGATAGGGCTTTTATGATTGTAGGTATGCACAGTGCCGGCAGCAGCTGAAGGTTATTGGCGCTCAAGGCGGAGAGCGTAATTCAGAGACTCGCCTATGGTCTTGTATTCCGGCACCGATACGTGGGCAAAGATAGAGGGCCGCAGACCCACTTCGAACTGTCAAGCGCGACTCTCTGTAGTAGACACGATTGTCCCAGCAAATTTGGCTAGCTTATTGAATTATGCTGCATACTGCTGTAACGTCATGTTACCTTACCTCTGCTGCATAAATTTATTTTTCTTTTCTTGTCGAATGACTGCTGGAAGGTACTCGTTTTCGAACGCTTTTCGGAAGGTAGCCTAAGTGATTTCCGTCGTCTCGTCGCCATGTCAGATTGCTTGCACGGTCCACCATTTGTGCGCGTTCAATCGGAGTTGAAGTTAAGCGCAAGAGACTTTCTTGGACTCTTCGACGCCTAGAAGTTTGAAATGATCTTCCAACTCCTCCAACCATTCGATCGCCAGAGAAGGATATACGATACCGCTGAAGGAAGTACGGTAATTTTTCTTAAATTTTGATACCTCAAAGTTGTAACTTCTTAGTGCCACAGGTTGACGCTTAGGCTCCTCCGGTTCAACGTCAATAAGTTCGGCCGCAGGCTCGGTTGTGGTGCTTGTCGTCGCAGAGTTGCGATTAACCACTACGGTTTGGATAATATGCTGAAGAGTATAAACTGCTTCTCGTGCAACTTGAATTGTACCTCGAACCAGGTCTGGAACTGAGTCTGTCATGTCTCAATCTGTCTCTGCTGATTGACTTGCTGTTGATGATGCTTGTTTTGGTGTTGATTTCCTTTGCTTGTTGTTGCGCCTCCAACATGTGCAACATCCGTTCCATGGGGGTGTTCGAGGGTTCAGCCCTTGAGCTACTTGAGTTGCTCGAAGCACTCTCTTCGTTCACGGCCGCAACTTCTCTAACTTCTAAAATTAGAAGGCAACTCACTTTAGTGTTATAAAATATTACAAACTCAATGTGTGCAACAACTCATCTCATCGATACGAGGTCAAGGTTTCGAAACTCAAGATGGAAAACCAAAGGACGTAAAGCCATGCTCTGATACCATTATGTCACGTCTCGATTCCGTAGAATCGATAATCTTTCCCGGATGTGATGCCGTATGAGACTAGGTTGCACTCGTACAAGACACGTTCATAAGGTTATTCAAAATACAACAACAAAAAGAGTATGCAAAAATTTAACACCACGTTTGCAATAGATGGAAACTTGTCTTTCAATGATAATAAACTTGTTTACAAGATTCGATTACAAAAAGTGTTGTGCGGGCTTATAAACTGACTCAGATGAGATAGTCGTTCCATACATTTATATCGCTTTATACATAAATAAGAAAACACTCTCTTGGACCTGGAATCAGAGAGAGTTGATGAGACATGGCACGATCTTGATCATAGTCTTCAAAATATTAGAAATTGTCTTGCACGCTAGTAAGGCTTCAAAAGGTTCCAAGTGTCTCTTTCATTTGTTCGGCACATCTCCTTGGTTTGCAACACCTGTGGAGAGCGAGGATCAGTACATCGTCGTGTACTGGCGCTCTCATTTGATTTAAGAAATTATGTGAAACATGCAGCATATTTTAGTAATCTTTCTGACATCCTAGTCAATTTCATATAAGCAGTTGATTAAGCATAAACAAGACAAATTATGCTAGAACTTACCCATGATAGAGCGTACCATTGTAATATAAAGCTTACCATAGTCATCCCTTTTATTTTGTTATAAATAGCTAAAACAGTATGTATTGTGGAGGTCACTGGCGTTGACTAGCCATCCTGTACATAGCCTAGTTAGATGGGATCCTTTCTACGCAAGTAGCGAGCTCCGCTGAAAGTTTTCGAATTACTCGTTGCTTAAACATAGCTCAGCTATATCATATTTTCCCTAGGCCGAATCAGGCTCGTGGTCCCGAGATACCGTTCGAAGAAACATCGCCCTTGCGCATAAGTTATCTATGACCGTGCTAGACTAAAATTAGTTACTCAAGCATGGTTTAGAATTTCACAGAAAACTTAACCAAGTTCAACGTGTCCCGCCTTATCATTTTGTAAAGTTCATTCGTTGATTCATTCCCTTTATTTAACACAGTTCTATCGAAGGCATGACATAAGTAAGCATGTGGACAGTTTCAAGGTATAACAGTTCTACATAAGTAAACATGTATAGTTCTATGAAAACAAATATGTAACATTGAGTCTACGTCTCTATATCTAGCATTCGGGTTATTGACATTATCGATTGATTTGAGAACAGGAGGATTAAGAGAATAAGATCGAGCCACTCACCTAAATTTACTTGAGGCGAAAAAAAAGATCCGGTAGTGCTAGACGGTGCATACACAATCACCTGAAATCGAATAAGCCACAAATCAACACTTTTGTCCTTCTATTTCGAGTTTGATAGGAAATGCAAAATTCGAAGAACGCAAGCAATAAAATCTATCGAAAACATTCACAAAAATGGATTCATAAAACCAAACCCAAAGAAGCAAATACAACCTGAAAAACTAGGCAGCAGAGTGGTCCTTCGATCCTCAGCCACAGAGACTTTCGTCGGGACCCAACCCGCTGATATGGAACTTGATTCCGAAGAAGCCATTCTATAATGAGGAATGGATCTTAGTTCATTGGTCTCGATCAATCGATAGCGACAATGTTTCTTAATCGCACTCCCCACGAATAAGGAATGTAGCACGGTGTTAGGACGAGACACTACAGATGTCGTATTGTAGTACATGTATGCTAGGTATGATTCCACATTGGTTCTCGAGGGTTCCAATATAGATTCTTCTTGAACGTATTGCAATAATCAATCATACAATCTAACTATGCTACTACCACTGATCAACTACATGGATATCCGTACATGAATAATCGATATACTAGAATATATATCAGGAACATGATATATTAGGAACATGTTATCACTGCAGTACGTAGGATAGCACCTCGATACAATAACAATAAGGACAATCATTCAATAAATTAGTCGGATCGATCAATCCATCAGATCAGTTTATCAATCATGTCAATCTATCATTAATTCCTCCATCCACGATGGACATGCTAAATGGGCCAGGAATACTTGACACTAGACACCATGCTAGTTAATAATGACAATATTAGGGCATACAAGTTCACATGAAATCCATCGAACAATGATCACAATCTTAGTAATTAAGAAGGCTTCTAGTCATCAAGGTACAATATAAGTATAACCTATACAAGGCTAACAACCAACTATCACTAGAGTTCACTAGAAGTCAATAAACAACCGGCGGTATACTGTTGGCACTGAACCATCGCAATAAAGGGCGGGAAATAAGTTTTTCGGAAACCAAATCTTGGTCCGATATCACACAAAGCTATTCAAACAAGTTCTAACACTAGGGATGAGTCCCCTATAACATTCTAGACTAGGTTTGCAAAAGAAAACCTAACTATCACAAGAAATCCACCATGAAAACCAAACTATCCCAATGTTAATCGGCTTAGAATCATTCTAGGTCAAATCTCCACCAAATTCAATTGTAATAGCAAGGAAATACTAGATCACTATCAACAAGCATAAATAAAAGAGATCTAAACATATAAATATTCATAGAAATGGAAATGCAAGAAAACCAAAGTTTTACCACTCATTACAAGATGTACTTGCCTAGGGTTTAGCTTTTCAAGCCTAGCTTCTACTCCACCACCAAGGAGGATTCAAAAAATCATCCAAGATCTCATGATCTAGCTCCTAGGATTAGAGTTCAACTTTAGGGTGGAAGAGAAATAGAGAGGAGTGTGTGTGTGTGTGAGAGAGAGAGAAGAAATGGAAAAAAGAGGAAGTGATAGAGAGAGAAAGATGGGTTTTTAGAGGGGAGATCCATCGGATGGCCTCCACCTCATCAATCCGTGGCCCATG
Source organism: Iris pallida (assembly GCA_029216955.1). Classification (NCBI taxonomy): domain Eukaryota; kingdom Viridiplantae; phylum Streptophyta; class Magnoliopsida; order Asparagales; family Iridaceae; genus Iris; species Iris pallida. Next base: position 978,325 of record JANAVB010026200.1, read on the forward strand.
GATTGATCACAACCATTCTATGAAAGGACAAGAATCCAACAGATAATCGAATGGGTTCAAGTCAATAGGATGACTGGGCAAGTCATGCTCAAACGGTATATTAACGAAATAGTACGATATACTAGTATGATATTAAAATATCAGTTTTTTAGAATTTTGGGTATTTCGATCTGCGAACAGATCCTAATACGGATCTATGGCAATGCTATTGTATACTTTACAGGTCTAGGGTAATCTAATGCATAATTATCTTGTTGTAAAATCGGTAAACCAAATACAGTTGCATAAGTCGATTAATCAATTATCCTGTTGGTCTCTATATGAATATAATACATACATAGTAACCTATACCATAACATAGACTAGTATTCCATCATCAAAGCAGTGAGCCACAACTATACAAAACAATGAGAAGGGTGTCACACTACTCAGAGATGAATTACTACTCCATGCTACAGTCAAGTGCGAGAATACCCACAAAAAATCCAATAACAAGATACACATCAAGAGACACAGTACTACCAATGGATACGGGTACGAATAACTCGTGCATGATATCGTACCAATACATGATACGAGAACATAAAATAAATGATATAGAAAATATATGATACAACATACATATTTGAGAACGGAGAGTGACATATCAAGTGTTAATGAGTCAAAAGTCCATTAAAATATACTAAATTCAAATATAATAAACCACAATAAATCCTGTATCGAAACTTAGAAATTGGGATACTAGGCGGTCTCTAAGTCTAATGGGGCTAAAATTTGGGATAAACTTAGGGAACAAGGTTAGAATACATGGGGTCAAGAATATGGGAAGTCTCGGGAGCATTAGGGCACAAATGTCGCAAATCAGAACTGGAACCATAATCAAAATCTCGACAACATCAATGCATGCATGCAATATACTTCAGTGTACTATCGGTATACCGTCGTATAATGTTAATATACTGTCGTTAAACCGTTAGTATACTGTCAGTATACTACTCTCGCTGTAAAATTCTAGACTAGTTCTGGACTCAAGGTCTCAGCTCAATTCCTCCACAAATCTCAACACCAATCCAAATCCAAGGTAGGAGGAGTCTCCAAGGAGTCTATGAGAGTTAAAGGAAATGGTTTGATCCTCAACAAGTCCACATACATCACAAAACAAGGTTTTTACCCTTAAATCATAGTTTTGATACCCAATCACAAGAACACTACGCGTCCACTAGAGGTCATGCTCTAGACTGAAAATGAATATATAATAATGAAAGAAAACAATAGCAATACAAAAGTTAAGTAAAAATTAATAACACGACAAAATCCTTCAAGTGTAAGATGTACTTGTCTTGCGTAGGAAGAGAGTGTAAAACCCAAAATTCAGTTTTAATTCATTTAGGGTAAATTCCTATTAGTATAATTTTTTTAGAATTTTAGATTATTATTAGTTAGTATTATTATTATTAATATTATTATTTTTAGTCGATTAGTCGCATTTTAGTTAAATTGGAATTATTGTTTGTTAGGTTGTATTTTGGTTTGGACCCAAATCCAACCTATTATTTTTCTTCCTAACCCTAACACCCTAACTCTTTTCTTAAAAGAAAAAAAACAAGACTCAACCCATGTTCTCACATCCCACCATCACTCCCATTAACCTTAACTACCAGCACCATCCCCATCAATTCACTTCAATACCACAACACCATTTCCTCCCTCTCTCCAAATTTCCATCCAACACAAAAACCCCACACCATCATCACTCCAAACCATCACCCCCTGCATGAAGGCCCTGACTCGCGTCAACCCTCGGTCAACGCGCCCCCGCGATGACCCCTTGACACGCGCCCGACCCCCCAGCCTTCGCGGCCAACCACTGACCCACGACTCCGTGCCAACCCCGTGGCCAACCACCCTCCGCGGTCGATCTCTGTCCCGCGCACCCTCGGCCAGCGCCTCCGTGGCCAGCCCGTTACTGATCCACGGCCAGCTCAGTGCCGGAGCCCCTTCGCGACCGACCCCCACCCGCGGTGCCCTTTCGGCCAGCCCGCGTACCCTCATCACGACCATACCCCTTCCCGCGGCCCCTTGTGCCGCTGTCCAGACACGTTCTCAAGGTTTCCGAGCCGGTGATGACGCATTATAATCCAAGTCCGATGTCAAGCCCTAATTTTGAAGAATCGATAATCGTCCCCCGGACGTGATGCCGTACGAACCTAAGTTACGATCACACAAGATATAGTCATAAGGTTATCCGAAACACAACATCAAGAAGAGTACGCAGAGAAATTGAACAAACACATTTGAAAACGGAAGGAACTTTTCTTTCATTGATAATAAAACATCATTTACATGACTCCATTACAAACATTGTCGTGCGGGCTATAATATGACTCGAGTACAAAATAAACGCTGATGAGATAGTCGTTCCATACATTATATCCCCATTTATGAGCAAAACATTCCATTCCACTAGGTATCATCTCGAGTCGAGACATCTTTTCTTCTAGACTAATATGGAGTCTTCAAAAGGATTCAAAACAAGCCTTTAATACACGGACGAGGCTTCAAATGTACTTGCGTCACCTTGAGCTTAAGTGGCATGCCCTTCTTGGTTTGGAATACCTGTAGAGGGCGAGGTCAGTACATTACACTTTGTACTGGTGCGTAGTAAATTAAGTTCCATGCTCTCATTTGGTTGAATAGTTTATATGACTTAGTTTATGATCTTTCTAACCATCCTAATGAATTTTAGACAAACATATGACAGGCATAATGTAAATTACACTAGAACTTACCCACGACAGAGTGTGCCGTACAATGTGAGACTTATCGTGTTCTTTCCTGTTTATTGTTATCATTAGCATAGCGTGTGCAAATTTATGTGTGATTGGTCACTGACACCACAAGCCATCTGGACTTATAGCTTTGTTAGTCGGGGACCTTTCAACGCAATTAGCGAGCTCCACAGAAAGTCTCTGTCTAACCCGTGCTATTATCCAGCACAACTATACCTTGTTTCCTCCTAGGCCGAAGTGGTCCCGTCGTCCTGCGGTGCCATTCGAGGAAACTTTTACCATGTCGATAAGTTGTCCATGACCGTGCTAGACTAATTTAGTTTACTCAAGTAGGATTACATTTTTATACTTAACAATTTTTATCGTGTCCCGCCTTATCGTGGCATCATTAATCAATGAGTCTATCTTTTGTTTAACGCAGTTCTATATCATGAATCGCATAGCAAGCTTATAGCAGTTTTATAGAACAAGCAGATGTGTTCGTACTTTTGCATCTAACATTTTATTCGTAACGACACTATTGATGGATTTAAGAAGGAGTCAAGTGGGAGAAGGGTCAGCCACCCACCTTGATTTTGCTTGAGGTGAGAGACTGGTTGGCTGTGCTAGACGGCGCCTACGCGATCACCTGAAATCATATAAACAACTGATTAGAATACTGTGCCATTCAAGAAGTTCGATATGAATGCGAAGTTCGAAAATACAAGCCATAAAAACCATCGAAAATATTCACAAAAATGCATTCACGAAAACCAAAGCCAAAGAGTAAGTACGGCATGGAAACCTGAGCAACGAGAGGTCTGTCCCGACTCAGCCGTAGAGTCTAGGCGCAACCCGCTGAATATAGAACTTGATTTCGAAGAAGCCTTTCTATAACGAGAAAAGGATCTTAATTCAATCGTTTTTGTTCGACCAATTCAATCGATCCCGATCTATCGATTCCATCTGAATCGGTAGAGATAGTGTTCCTTTCTTGTGCACCCCGTAGATGAAAATGGGGCACGATGTAAGGATGGGACACTACACCATAATCAACTAAGAAAAAGTTTCGTCCTCGAAACTTAAGAAGAGAACCTACCGCTAGAAAAATTGAGAAGAAAACTTTTTCCTTATCTCAGACTCAAGCTCCCAGGTCGACTCCTCGACCGCATGGTTCTTCCAGAGCTTGTGAACGAGAGGGATAACACGATTTCGAAGCAATTTATCCTTGCACTCCATGATTTGCACAGGCTCTTCAACGTACGATAAGTCTTTCTGCAGATTCAATTGACCAAAATCTACCACATGGCTTGGATTGTGCACGTACTTCTGCAACTGAAAGACATAGAAGAAATCGTGCACATCCGACAGTGCTAACGGCAATGCAATCTGGTAAGCTACTGGGGCAACTCGTTTTAATATTTCGAAACGACCGAAAAATCTTGGACTCAACTTTCCTTTAGCTTTATATCTTATAACTCCTCACATAGGCTTTACTTTCAGAAACATGTAATCGCCTTCCATGAATTCAAGCAGTCGTCGGTGACTGTCGACGTAGCTTTTCTGCCGACTTTGTGCTATTATTAATCTCTTCCGTATCAACTTTACTTCTTGTACAGTCTGCTGTAAGCCCCCTGAATTTTCAAGATTTATTTTTGAATTTTTCTAAATAATTTATTCTCGATAATTAATTTTGATTTAATTAATTTTAATCATTAAATGCTCATTACCGTGACTTGGAATTCTAGAGCATCAGGGATGCCAGTATCTGGAAACTTCCTTCTTGGAGTTTGTAGTAGACGAGATTATCTTCACATTGATATTTCGGGTCCCACTCGAACTTGTTCCCTTGTACTCTTTTTGCTTCGTACAAGTTCGGATCAATTTAGACCATTTAATTATTAATTGATTTTCCACTCTTTTCCTTGATCCTCATAAGCACGTTACCGTGGCTTTTAATTTAGGAGCACCAGACTAGCCTTTTTCTTGAAACCAACTTCTCATGAATGATCTACTCGAGACGCTCTTCATCCATGACCTTCGTATCCCACTCAGATACTCCATTTTGTGCTCCATTTTCTTCGCACAACTTTTGGGTCAATTTAGGCCGATTAATTATCTATCGTAAAACCTGATTTAATTTCCAATTTAATTTCGGGACCCGACATCGACCCAACCTAGTCGACCCCAAATATGGACATGGCCTACATGAAGCCTACTACCCGCCTGACACTGGTGTCCCATTTATTTGAACCACCACATGCTACTTATTTATCCAGGATTTTAAATACCCATTTTTATTCAATTATTGCCTCCTGTCCGATTTTGACCCGACCCGGCTCGATTGGACCCGAGCCCAAGCTCCATATTATTCTTTCATGACTGCCCAAATATCCCACATAATTTTTCTATTTTTTCTATTTTAAAAATATCTATTCCCTCTCTCTCACTAAATATCTCTTTCTTAAATATCTTATATATATATATATATATATATATATATATATATATATATATATATATATATATATATATATATATATATATATACACTCTCTCTCTCTCTCTCTCTCTCCATAACACCTCACACACCACCTCACCCTCCCCATCATCAGCCGAACACCCCTCTCTCTTTCTAAATATCTTACTTTCTCTCTCTCCTCCCTTTTAAATATATACACACATACATACTTCTCTCTCTCTCTCTTTCTAATTCCTACACCTCTCTTTCTCTCCAACTCTCATTACAACAACAACTCCTCCAAGTCTCTTTCCCGAGCAACACCACCACCCCCATGGCCGATCCTAAGCTCCTCCCTTCTCCTTCTTCTTCTTCTTATTCTCACACTACCAACACCACCATCATCACCATACTCACCACCATCACCAACACTCCCCGAGCACCACCCCACCTCCGGCCAACCTCCACCGTGCGCCGCCACCCTCGCCGCCCCACCGTGCCCCGGCCTAGCTTGTCGTCGTGCCAGGCCGAGCGCAGCAGCCAACGGCCAGTGCAGCCACGCCACGGCAGCAGCAGCATACGCACAGCCGCGCGCGCGCACCGGCAGGCCGCGCGTTGCAGCGCCGCCGCCGCCGGCTGTTGCCGCCGTGGTCGGTCCCCCCTTGGCCGGGCGACCCCCAGGCACCACCCTGTGGCGTCCAATATCCTCCGGGATGCGCCGTCTAGGCGTTTCGTACGTTTTGAACGAGATCCCGTCGACGCGCGCGCGGACGAATTTCAGAAAGTTCGCTCCGGGATAGCGACTTCGCACCAATTTTATGGACAATTCGACCGTTGGATCGGCGATTTCTTTGCTCCGTCTCAATCTTGGTATATCCGCCTTCACTCTTGTTAATTTTCGTCCATTAATTTCGTCATTTGATACCTCAAAACTGGCCACCAAGTTGACGGTTTAATTTAAACTATTTTTGGACAGTTTCGTGATGCCAACTTCACGGGTTCGTATATTCGTCGTCGTAGCTCCGTTTTGCGTGCTACCAGTTCCGGTGCACAGCTGGTATAACCCTCTTCCTGCCCCCATTAGATTTCATTTCAGTTTGAGCTGGTTAGGTCGGTCGAATTCGACGCCAAAGTTGGCCGTTCGAATTCTTAGTGTTGCACTTGTAAAATTCCATTTTTGAACCCAGGACTCCGGATTCAATTTCTGACACCACCAGTAGACTCGTGGCGTCGTTCTGGCATGTTTTCATATAAAGTTTGCTTGATTTGGAGAACGTGGGCCCTGGCACGCATTTCGGTACAAAGCGGGTCCCACTTTCTGAGTCAACGGGCCACTTTAAGACCGGCTCATCGGAATCCAATTCTGGATATACCGTTGAGTTCGTATCGTCATTCTGGACTCGTTGACATATAATTTGCTGAGTTTTGAGGACATTAGCTCCGACACGCTTTTTCGTGCGAATCAGAATTTCAATGTCCTGGTCAACGGACCAATTCGAGATCGGGTCAACGGAATCCAATTCTGGATATACCGTTGGGTTCGTATCGTCATTCTAGATTTGTGAACATATAATTTGTTAGATTTTGTGCACTTTTATTTTGGCACATTTTTCGGTGCAAAGTGTGTCCAACGGTGGATATCATTTTGGCCCGAAATTACCTTTTTGCCCCTGTGTCCAAATTGGACTTATGGACATGCTATTCTAGCTATTTCGACTATTCTGGACACGTTGGTAATGGTTGTTTCACCATCCGACAACATCTATAGGTTTTTACCCTATTATTATAATCTTTCTCCTTTTGTGGTATTTTGAGTTCCATCGATTCCGGTGATTTCACAATCACTGAAATTGATGTGTTGATCCTGTAGATGTTTGTAGAGACTAGCTTTGACCCAGTTTGACCATGGTTGACTATTTGACTGAACATCGAAGTAAAGTCAATATTTGACCTAGGTTAGACTAGTTTTGACCCTGGTTGACCACAGTTGACTATTTTGACCAAAGTCAACCGGAAGTCAACCGTAGCCTAAAATTGACTAGAACTGGACCAAAATTGACCAGTTGACCCAAAGTCAACTGTTAGTCAACGTTAGTCAAGTTTGACCTAGAGTTGACCTAGGGTTGACCAGAGTTGAGCAGTTGACCAAAGTCAACTGTAAGTCAACCATTGACTTAGATTGATCTAGTTTGACTTAGTATGACTTGTTTTTACTTCCAAACCCTTATATTGATACAGTATTCCACATATAGGTCCTCGAGGCACAGTTCTTGGACTCAGTCGACTTATCCATCACATCACAGGCGAGTACATTCTCTGATAACTTTTTCCCAATTTATGATAACTGTTATGATTCATGTACTTAGTGTAGATATGCTATTCCTGACACATGGTTCTCACGGATTGGTATTCCTGGATCCCGACGAGAGATGTTTTTCCTTCTTAGGTTGGGATGTATTGTGCAAGCTCCCTTGTAGCTCTTGCTCAATATATGGTAACTGATTCTAGAGAAGGTTCGCTACCTTCTCATTAGAATTTCGTGCAGCGACGTGTCCTGTTTGGATCCATTCTACCAGTTGGGGTAGGGAGAGTAGTAGCGTATGCCTGTGATCATATCCCCTTGCATTCTTGAACAGTGTGAGTCATATACCGCACTTATGACTTGCCAGGCCAGTTCTCGACAGGTACCCAAGCCGATCACAAGTTGAAACTGCTACTCACACACATTGGATATATGGCTTACCTTGATTGTGTACATATCATGATTCAGTTCTACTTTCTTGTTCTAGCTCTAGCTCTACAGCTTACCATGCCATGATACATATATGTACACTCCATGATTTTATTGTATATGCTCTATTTACAGTCTTATAGCTTTTATTCTAACTTGAGATCTGTTATGAGATATATGTACTCGTTCCATCCTGACCGAATATGTTGACAAAATTTTAGGAGTAGTTATGCCCTCAGTATTGGACTTTATGATGTTGCTAGCTGAGGTGGATCTCACTATTCTTCTGTGTGAGTTGCCTGGTAGTTATCCTTAGTTAGTCTTGTTTTTTCTTCTTTATTTTCATGTATTATGATCATTGTAGATTCTAGTTGTTCTAGTGATATTATTATTAATTCTTGTCTTATCGTCCTTAGTTTTCGTGATGTGACATGAGTACATTTTTAGTTATGGATCCTTAGATTTTGTAGTTAGTATAGTATACTTGACAGCGTTCTACCACCGATACTGCAGCGTAGGCTGGGCATGGCCCACGTATTCGTACCCGTATATCCGGGTGCGGGTCGTGACACGTTTTTAGTGGTGGCCCATGCAGGTCAGTCTCTGCTATTAATGCGAAGTCGTGGTAGTACTTGAGCTTATCTGTACTACTGCGAGCCTGCCCTAGGATTAAGGTTGAGCCATGGAATATTTTAGGATTTTGGTACTCAGTCACATATTAGGAACTCTTGGTAGATTCCAGGGATGACCCCTGGGAATCTTATTTCGAAGGCTTTCAAATCTTTTCCCACTTGTTTCCATTCGTCCTGATTTCTAAAATATCTGTCCGTATCAAACTTTATTCCTTCTCGGGATGAGTTTGTGGACCCCAGAGGGGAGGTATAAGTTGGACTTGTATATCATCTAGGTTGGGGAGAGAATATGATTTACCAACCTCGTATCATGGTCGAGGTTGTTTTAGATTATATTCCACCATTTTCTATCTTGACCTAGGTAATACCCTCGGGACTTTCCCTAAGATTTTCCTCTGAACCCTATCTCAAAAGTTGTTTCTGTTATTTCTATTAACTTACCCTTGACTTGTTGTTGAATTTTAAATCTTAAATATTCGTTGTTGACCTTTGATTTTGTTTTGGATAATTCTTTTAAGAATTGAGTTAAGATATCCTGATAAACATATTTTGGACGAGGACGATGGGAACGATAAATGTCTACTTTATTTATGGAGTTTAGAATTTATCGCAGTCATACTAGCTAGCACGACAGGGACATGGAGCCTGATGTTGGTTATACTATCCTAGTTATAGAATTTGGATTTTCTTACAGCCATACCGGTTGGCGTGGTAAGGAATCTAGATGACATGATTATAGGGTGTATACCTTAGTTATGGACTCTATCGTTTATTGCAGCTATGTTTACTGGCGTGGCGTAAATTCTGGCAACATGATTTTGGATAGACGTGTATGGTTATCAGGTCATATCTTAAGTTTATTCACTTCTTTTACCAATTGAGCAAGATAATTCCTACCATTATTTCTTGTTTATCATTATTTTCTCTCCCATCGCATTATGATTTTCTCATCTTACCGTCATTTCCTTTGCCTTGTTTAGCTATGTCTTGATTACACAAAACAACTATCTCATATCTGTATCTGTCATCTACACTTGAAAACTCTGAAAATTTTGAAATATTTATATCTCAATTGTTTCTAAAATTTTGATACTATTAAGATTTTGATTCCCTTCTGTCCATGACCAATCAATTTTGGTCGTCTTGCTTATCGTGCCAAAGAGTCTTGGTTGCTGACTAGACTCTAGATGACTTCAAATTCCTTTGTGACTTAGGTTCCTTCCTAAATCGTGCTTTTAGGACCTTGATTTCGAATTCATGATTTTATCGTCTTTCATAACTGAACTTGGATCTTGATCGTGCTTATGTGACCTATAATCTGATTTCTATCAAATCTATCTCTCGATCGAGCTATTCTCAAATTTTTCTCTCCATTTGCTTCTCTTAGCCCTGTTTTAGATCATGACTATCCAACTTTGATTTTTATGATCTTGATAATCTTAACCCTCAAATCGTGCCAAGTGAACTTAGACTATTTCCGATTTTAATCGCGTTCGAACTGGGATCGTATTTCATGATTTTATTAATCATCCTCCTTAATCTTTGATCGGGCCTATAAGACCTTGACTTCGATTTTATTTGTGTCTGAAATTTTATCTCAACCATGCCAAACCTTGTTTTGGTCATGATTAGCTTTTCATCTTGATTGGGCCTATGCGACTTTTGGGTTGATTTCCATCAACCTAAGTCCTACAAATCACCCCGTACTTGAACTTCATTTATATCTTCGATTATCCTTATCGTCTCTTAAATCGTGCCCCAATGACTTGACTTATTTCTGAAATCATGCACACATAATTTTGTTCATATCATGATTCTATCGTGCCAAATCCCTCTTCGTGCCTGAACAGTTGTGAATCGATTATCTTGATCGTGCAAAACTCATCATTCTTGGATCGTGCCTAAAATATTGCTTAAATCTTCTATCATGTTTTAACCCCACTACCAACCTTTAATTTCGAGGACAAAATTTTTATAAGGTGGGTAGGATGTAAGCCCCCTGAATTTTCGAGATTTATTTTCGAATTTTTCTAAATAATTTATTCTCGATAATTAATTTTGATTTAATTAATTTTAATCATTAAATGCTCTTTACCGTGACTTGGAATTCTAGAGCATCAGGGATGCCAGTCTCTGGAAACTTCCTTCTTGGAGTTTGTAGTAGACGAGATTATCTTCACATTGATATTTCGTGTCCCACTCGAACTTGTTCCCTTGTACTCTTTTTGCTTCGCGCAAGTTTGGGTCAATTTAGACCATTTAATTATTAATTGATTTCCCACTCTTTTCCTTGATCCTCATAAGCACGTTACCGTGGCTTTTAATTTAGGAGCACCAGACTAGTCTTTTTCTTGAAACCAACTTCTCATGAATGATCTACTCGAGACGCTCTTCACCCATGACCTTCGTGTCCCACTCAGATACTCCATTTTGTGCCCCATTTCCTTCGCACAACTTTCGGGTCAATTTAGGCCGATTAATTATCTACCGTAAAACCTGATTTAATTTTCAATTTAATTTTGGGACCCGACATCGACCCAACCTAGTCGACCCCAAATATGGACATGGCCTACATGAAGCCTACTACCCGCCTGATACTGGTGTCCCATTTATTTGAGCCCCCACATGCAACTTATTTACCCATGATTTTAAATACCCATTTTTATTCAATTATTGCCTCCTGTCCGATTTTGACCCGACCCAGCTCGATCGGACCCGAGCCAAGCTCCATATTGTTCTTTCATGACTGCCCAAATATCCCACATAATTTTCCTATTTTTTCTATTTTAAAAATATCTATTCCCTCTCTCACTAAATATCTCTTTCTTAAATATTATATATATATATATATATATATATATATATATATATATATATATATATATATATATAAATATATATATATACACTCTCTCTCTCTCTCCATAACACCTCACACACCACCTCACCCTCCCCATCATCAGCCGAACACCCCTCTCTCTTTCTAAATATCTCACTTTCTTTCTCTCCTCCCTTTTAAATATATACACACATACATACTTCTCTCTCTCTCTTTCTAATTCCTACACCTCTCTTTCTCTCCAACTCTCATTACAACAGCAACTCCCCCAAGTCTCCTTCCCGAGCAACACCACCACCACTATGGCCGATCCCGAGCTCCTCCTTTCTCCTCCTTCTTCTTCTTATTCTCACACTACCAATACCACCATCATCACCATACTCACCACCATCACCAACACTCCCCGAGCACCATCCCTCCTCCGGCCAACCTCCACCGCACGCCGCCACCCTCGCCGCCCCGCCGTGCCCTGGCCTAGCTTGCCGTCGTGCCAGGACGAGCGCAGCAGCCAACGGCCAGTGCAGCCACACCGGGGCAGCAGTAGCATGCGCACAGCCGCGCACGTGCACCGGCAGGCCGCGCGGTGCAGCGCCGCCGCCGGCTGTTGCCGTCGTGGCCGGCCCCCCTGGCCGGGCGACCCCCAGGCACCACCCTGTGGCGGCCTCCGGGACGCGCCGTCTAGGCATTTCGTGCGTTTTGAACGAGATCCCGTCGACGCGCGCGTGGACGAATTTCAGAAAGTTCGCTCCGGGACAGCGACTTCGCGCCGATTTTCTGGACAATTCGACCGTTGGATCGGCGATTTCTTCGCTCCGTCTCAATCTCGGTATATCCTCCTTCACTCCTGTCAATTTTTTTCCGTTAATTTCGTCATTTGATACCTCAAACCTGGCCACCAAGTTGAAGGTTTAATTTGAACTGTTTTTGGACAGTTTCGTGACGCCAACTTCACGGGAGCGGGGCGTGACACAATTCGATTCGGGAGTAGAGGAAAGTTGAGTCCAAGGTATATTGGACCGTTTGATATTATTGAGCGTGTAGGAGAGGTGGCATATCATCTTGCTTTACCTCCATCACTAGAGGGAGTGCATGATGTGTTCCATGTCTTACAGTTGAGGATGTATGTGATTGATCCCAGTCATGTGGTAGATCACACTGAGATCATGGTAGGTATCTTGGATACGAGTGAGAAGACGGTTAGAGGGAAGACGATTAGACTGGTTCGAGTTGCATGGAGGTACCATTCTCCGGAAGAATCAACTTGAGAGCGTGAAGATTCTATTCGTGAGCGTTATCCCCACTTATTCGAAGATGCCGGTAAATCTTAGCTTAATTATTCTTATGATAAGCTTTCTTTTTATAATTGTGTTATTTTTAATTTCAAGGACGAAATTTTCTAAGAAGGGTAGGTTGTAAGCCCCCTGATTTTTGGATTTTATTTTAATTATTTTTAATTATTTTATATGGATATTTTAAATTATTAAAGTTAATGATGACTATGTTAGTAGTTTACCGTAGCTTTGATTTTTGAAGCACAACAAATATTGTTTTCTCAAATCCAGTTCCATATTTGAATTCTAGACTCGTCCACCTTGAGTTTGATATATCATGTCCCATCCAATTTTGCTTTTCAATATTTCTTTGACTTTGTGCAATTTTGGGCCAACTTAGGCCAATTTGAGCCATTGACGTAATTTTAAGCCAACTTCCAATTTGCTTTTGGGACTTGACATAGATCGAAACCGTATGACCCAATATATGATTTTGACTCATGTTGAGTCTACAATTCATATGCCTAGGGTGCACCATCCAATCAAGTTTCTATGTGCTACTTATTTTCAAGTGGCACATGAGACTCATTAAATTGATTTTTGGGTCCAATTTGACTAATAATGCTACTCGGACCCTAACCTAGTCAACCCTACTAGTTAGAGCCTAACTAGGAGTACCAAAACCAAGTATACATATATTTAAGAGAATTTTAATTATTAAATTGCAGCCATATGCAATATTTCCTTATATACTTGGCTTGGTCAAACATCTAACCAAAATAGGAAACCTATTAATAATAGTATGATTTGGAGAACCAAATCCTATCCAAACTAGATCAAACCAAAGCACATGCACTAAATATATATATATACCTATCAAACCCTAACCGTCCCCCCTCTCTCATAACCACCCACTACTCCATAAATTCCCCCAAACCTAGCGGCCACCACTCCAGACCCGAAACCCTAATCGACCCCCTTTCTTCACAAAATATAATTTTTTTTGATTTTTGTGCCAACCACCGCCACTTGGACGTCCCTCTCAACATCCCCTTCCACCTTAGCAACTTTAGGAACAACCTTGCGGCCGTTAGAGAGGTGCACGACGCGCTACTTGGGCCAAAACGCCGTCGAATCGAAGTCTGAAATGTCACAGCAGGTTAGTCGACTTGTAGATGACGTTTCATCCACTTTTTCTCATCCTTTTCTCCTCAAACCAAATCTGAGAGTTACCTTTGTGTGTCTAGTCCAACCTCTGATCGCCGGATCCCCTAGTTCCAAGCGGTTTGCCCGTGGCGTTGATTCTACGATAGGGTATCTAGAACTAACAAATTCTATTGCGGGCCACTTTTTGCCTATCTAAGCTCAGTTTCTAACCTTTTAATATTTTTATTCAGAAACTAGACGTCGATACCTTTCCGACACATCAGAAAGTTAGGTTTTGCATCCGTTTGCTATTTTTAAAAATTCATGACATTTATTATGTCACCGAACTCCGAAAAATTCTATTTTCCTTGTGTCCAAAAGTGTCAAAACTCCATGAATCCATATTAAACTTTATGTTGTGCAAGGTTTAGCATTATAAATACTATTTTAACTAATTTATGGAATTTTACAGAATTTATTAATTATATTTAATTATTGTTTCGGGGCTAAATTAATGGGTCGATTTGAGGAAGTCATATGTGACATTGACATAAGACCTCTTGTGAAAGGGTTTCCTATTAAAAATAGCATTATAGTAATATATAAATATTTATTGATAAATTTCAGAATTTAAATATATTATTTTGTTATAATTGTAAAGTATTTACGAGAGGATTTGGTACCTATATGTACTTATATAATAGATGTAGTGTCGTAGCAACGTTATGACAATAAGGAGTCATAAATATTCATATAATTTATATATGGTATGTTGATATAAAATATTAAATATAGTATATTATTATAGGTGAGCTTGGAAGGATCGACAAGGACACCAGAGTTGGACAGGCCTACCCGCAGACAGCTGTTACAGGCAAGCGTGCCTTGCCATCGTTACAGATCTTTCTTTTCTGTCTTGTTATTTTTTTATTAGCATTGCATGACGTAGGACGTTGATACTCAGTGTCCGTTTATAGACGGATATCGATGTCATGATAGTGACATCGAGTATTGACATTAGGCATTACGTACATACTGATGTGTCCATTGACACGATTGACCACAGGACACCGACACATTCATGATGCGAGGTTTACATGACTATTCGTGGTATTGACCTTGTGTTAGCATTCTAGATTTTTTTATCAGAATTGCTTTTACTTTCGTGATGACTGTACAGACTTGACATTGCTAGATTCTAGACATGGGGATTGGGGAGAACTTGACTACAATATCAGACCTATTGTCGTATGGCCCATTATTTAGTAACCTTTATCTCTGTATCAGAGTAAGAGATTATCACTGTCGAGAATTGATTGTCCTTGGTGCCACGACACAGGTACTGGAGATAATACCCTGCTGAGGTGCTAGTGAGCCTTAGTGGAAGGGGTCTGTTATTCTAGAAAAGTATCTCACTTGCATAGCACATAGACGGATACAGTAGATTGCCTTAGTTTATATTTTTATTTCGGTACCTTGACATGTATATTATGCACCTTGCTAGTCCTCTGAGGACCTGGCTATTTTCCAGGCTTAGACGAAGCTGAAGACTACCCAGAGGTTTATGGTTCGGGAGCTGAGACCGGAGGCGTACCGGCACAGGAGGACGAGATAATGCCGGAGGATTTTTCGTGATCATGTTATAATTCATTTTTAGTCTTGCTACATTATTTCCTTTTTTTTCATTAGACTTGTAGTTAATTTGTACTTTCTTTCTATTTCTATAATTTCGGGATGATTTACCCGCACAGACTTCATTACTTTTATTGCTGGATATTTGAGACATTTTCTTATTTATTCTTGATCTCTTTGTGGACTCTGTGGATGTGATTAGATGTATATACCTGTGGACTGTGTTATATTTCTTGGTGTTATCATGATTTACAACTTAAGTATTTCGCTAATGGGCTTGTTGTATAGCTTGGCCCATTGGTGAAGTGCTGCTGGCATGTATTCGTATACCTGGTCCCACGTATTTTAGGACTGGGGCGTTACACTTTCTTCCTAACAGCATAGTAGTGGAGAATCAATTTTAGAAAGTAAGGTTGTAACCGTTTGCTTAGAGAACAAACTCCAAATTCTTCTGCCCTTTTTCCTTCCTTCTCTCCAAGCCACCACCTCTTCCCGACTCTATATAACCCAAGGTTTTCCTGGATCGATCAATCCTTGGCCATTGTGAGGAGGTGTTGGAAGGTTTCTCATTCAACCTTCTTCCTCGACGAGTTGGGGGCGCTCGAAGAATTTTCCTACAGATTCTTCCCTGATCCATGGGTTCGTTGTTCTTTCTGATCTATTAGATTATGGTAAGGATTATTCATAATTTTGATTTATTCTAGATTCATTTGTGGATCGAAATTGTTTAGATCTGTTCATTTTTTTCTTGTATTAGATCAAGGAGGAGTCAGAGCAGTGATCAATTCGATCAGATCACCTTCATCGAACATTGTGGTTAGGGTGAGTTAACTGTCGACTTTGATGCAATTGATTCGTTTTTGATCTTTCGTTCAATTTTAGTTTGATCGTCAGTAAATTCTGAGATCTTCATATTCGTATCAAGTCTTCAGGATTTCTGGATCTGTTGCGTGGACACAACGAACCAATTGAAATCCTTGAGTCGAATACCAGGGTGAGTGTCAGTCTTTTGTTCGATTCGATCCTATTATTTAGTGATTTCTTAAGAACAGATTTTGAACACTCTATAAATTGTATTTTCTCTGTTTTATATGATTTTCTAGTTGTTCGATCTTGTGTCGAGGGGGAATCTGGATCAAGATCGAGGGGTGACTTGTGTCCAGTATCAAGAGCAACTTAGGTCTGATTATTCAGCAGGTAAATCTTTTGATCTGTCGAATGATGAAATCATATGGTAGATCTGAATATAATTATAGTGTGATGTCGTTTTTGATAGAAATTAAGGTTGTGACCAATTCTCAGACGAATGGGATCGATAAGTATAGTATCAGTGTCTAGTTGCATAACTTGAACTTGTGTAGCAATACTTTTAGCTTTTGACTCGTTAATTGTGAGTATCAGTATTATAGTGGTTTAGCTCGGCGAGGTCCTACCCTAACCAGTTCTTGTTAATTATTTTAAGGTAAGAAAGGTTTGTCCAGTAGTAGCTTAATAGTTATCAGATGATGGAAATCCTTGATTGTTTTATATGCCAGCTAGTCAAGGGAATGGTGTTGAGTTTCAATTTCAGTTTGTAATATGGTATAATGAGAACAAGGGTATTTACAAGTTTGGGCAAATGAACCCCTTTGCAATTAGAACCCTGATACTGAGGTTGTGTATCCTCACTGAATCTTCATTCCATGAAGAATTTATGATGTTGGCTATATGAATGCAGAGTAAGCTTCGAATGATCTGACTGAACATTAAACAGGTATAGGTTCCATCTTGGGTTAGGGCTTTTTAAGCTAAATCAAGTTTTGGGGTACGTTTGGAAAGTTCACTTGGTAACAACCATTTCATCTTCTAAATCATTTCAGGTATACCCTGTTGAACAGTGGATGGATTACGAATGTGAACAAGGTGTCCATTGTAGTAGAGTTATGTAGATACTGGAATTTAATACCAGATTGTTCGGGTGAATCATTTCTTCATATATCAGCTTTTACCGTTTGTTTGACCCTCTGTGATGTACATATACGAATGGTATAATTTAGTTATTCTTGATTTTGAACCTGCAATTAGAACTTGAGTGTCAAGAGGTGAGACACTTCAAATTAAAGCTTAGCTTAGCCCGGCCTGGTAACTAGGAGAGTACAAGCTAAGTCCAGTTTAAGATAGTGTTATTATCTTCTAAGTGCACCCTTGTGGCCTTGATATAACACTCATATGTCAAATTGTAAATAGGTTGTTTAAGTTTAGTGCAGTGTGTTGGGATTGTTATGTTCAGGACTGATTTGTATCAGTGCCTTAGCTGGGACTGATTTGTATCAGTACCTTAGCTGGGACTGATTTGTATCAGTGCCTTAGTTAGGACTGATTTGTATCAGTGCCTTAGTTAAGACTGATTTGAATCAGTCCTGTTTAGGGACTGAACTGTATCAACCCTGTTTAAGGACTAATTTATACCCATCCTATTCGGGACTGAACCTTAAGAACTGCCTGTTTTCCTGATTCTTTTAAGCTAATATTTGTAGTAACTATGCAGTATAGGTACATATCAGGACTAGGACACTTGCTAGATTAGACTATAGAAATTATAGAAATATTTCTATTGGTAATTATTAATATTCAGTAGGTTAGTTTAGTTCTCATTTCTGAAGTTGTTTACCTAGCTTTCATAAACCTTCACTATTTCTCTAGTGCCATTTTCCTTCTAGGTAAAGTATGTTCTAGGAGTTTAAGCCTTGGCATGTTAAGTTACAGTTAGTAAATAATTCAACTATAGAATTTGACTTTAATTGGAACTTGTTTAGTTTTTAAATCAACTTGTACTTAAATTCTAAAACAGGTGGACATCCAGTTTTACATTCCACACTTGATCACCCGGAACAAGGCAAGTATACTCCTCGGACTTGTCCATTACTTTATGTCTTGTATTCATGCTTGTACCTTCTTGTTGATACGATATTTTACGAGATTGTCTTGTATCTTATTTTTTTTAGTTTATTTGTGTCTGGGAGGGCAAATACTACAGATGTGTGATCAAACCCGAGTTACAATTAATGTGAATAGCTTAGGCCTCGCATTGTGCACGCGAAACTGAAGCCGTACCATTTCATGTTCCATGTTCTACCCAAGCTGATCACACACTCTGAATGTATTTCGATATATTGCACACGTCAGGTTCATTGTATATTTCATGTTCATGCTTCATTTCATGTTTCCTGTATTCCCTGTATTTACTTGTCAGTATTCATGTTCAGGTTTTATTTCATGTTCTTATTTCTTGTACTTTATATTTTTCCTGTATTCATTTCCATATCATGATGTTCTTGTTCATTTTCTTGGATATACTTAGCTCTGCTCCTGACTAGGATATGTTGCAGGTGAGATGGAGGCTATATGTGACACTTATTACGGGCAGGAGCCTGGAGGCACCTATGAGCTAACCGATGTTGCTCTGGACTTAGAGGCTGAGGAGGCCTAGTACCTACCCTTTTAGTTTCATTTGGATTTTGTATTAGAGACATCAGTTTACATTTCATTTGCTGGAAAATGTAATAACTCTTAGACATGTACTTTGATTCTGGGATTCGATATTATAGATGATGTGGTTTATATTCATTCTTATCTAGACTTGTAGTTTTCCTATAGTTTGGTACAGATTACTTCATCGTGTCTAACGACGAAGGCTGGGCGGGTCAGACTCGTGTGCGATTATTCGGGAGCGGGTCGTGACATATTTTTAGTGGTATCCCATATAGGTCTATCCTAATAGTACCTAGGTATTAGAGTACTATTGGGGGGACTTGATTTAAACTAGGGAAACTTGATCACAGCATAGGAAAATCGAGAAATAAGGGGATATCAGATATATTGACATTATAAAAACATTGTTTATTTTTAGGTTTTAGGGTTTGTTAATCAACGAAGTTTTCTTTCTATTATAGGATGGTCAATACGAGGAAGACCGCGGATCATCTCGGAGTTGCAGGCAGTACAGGACAGTCTGCACCAGACGTTCCGGTAGAGCAGCTTCCGTCACCGTCTCCTATCTTTCCTCCGTTGCCCCCGACGATGATGTTCGACGGCGCCCAGGTGATGGCCATGTTCCAGCAGTTCATGGAGGCCCAGAACCACCAGGCTGCACAGTTCAGAGCGACAGTCATTGATGCACTCAAGACTCGAGAGCCGACAGCACCAGCACCAGCAGCACCGAGACCGGGGAGCACTAGGAACTACCAGAACCTTTGTCCGATAGATTTCTGGGGCCATGAGGGGATCGTATATGCGGATGAGTGGCTGGAAAATACGAAACGGATGCTGAAGATGGCGAGGATCCCGGATGACCTGAAGATAAAAGTTGCGAGCATGCGACTTTTTGATCTTGCCAGAGCCTGGTACCGAGAGGAGCCCCAGTTAGCTGCGCCCTGTTTGCCATTAAAATTGTTTTGATTGAAATCTTAATACAAACAGAACAGTGATACAATATAGGACTTAGATGTAGTCCTAGGAGTACACTTTTGTTTAAGCTGGGTCCTTAGTGCCAATGGAGCGAGTGGTAATGCGTTGACTCCGTTGACCGGCTGACGGCGGTTATCGGTTCTCTGAAGGTGTTGATTGCTCTAGGTGCTGGAGCTTGCTGAGAGGAGGAAGACGTTGAGTGTCTAGGACTGCCTCTCTGGTGATTCTCTGTTGTGGATTCTTTTTGAGTCTTGTGTGTTCTGAGTCTCTGTGTGTGTGTGAAGGAGATGACCCTTCTATTTATAGTTTTGCAGGCTGGCTGCTCATATGCGCATGCAGGATGCGCCAGTGTGGGGATGCCACGTGGAGGTTGCTGATGGAGGCGCACGGATGCTGCGCCCTGATCGAGGGGGAGAACTCTTCATACTGCTGTTGTGAGCCGGCAAGTAGCAGAGAGAAGATCTTTCCGTTGCTGAAATCTTGGACGAGTTGAGTCAAAAGACACGTGTCGTCGACTCATGGTTCGAAGATCTCGGATTTGGTGGAGAGGAGTGATCTGGTGGGCTGCGCCTTGGATTGGGCGCAGGAGGAGGCTGCGGCTCATAACCTTTAGGAGTTACAAACCATTTGGGGCGCATAGCTTTTGAGGCGCATGCAGGCGACTTTCCTTCTGTCTTTCGGGATCAGAGAGCAGTCTGAGGCGCATGGCTTTTAAGGCGCATGCTGATTTGGACGCATGGCCGTAGAGGTGCATGCTGATGGTGGAGTGGCCACGTGGCAGTAGCCGTCGAAACAAAGTCATGATGATGCTGATGTTGCCGACGCTTCGTTTTCTGAAAAGCTGTCAACTGTTCAGACTTTGGGAGGCGTGCTGCCAACTCTGTCAGTTCAGCATTTAATGTTGGTGACGTTCGATGGACAGCTGAGTGGGCGCGTCGGTTGGCGTTCCACTCGGTATGGAGATGTGTGAGGGCGCACCCTCTATAATACGCCGAGTATTATAGGGCACGTCTGTGTGATGCGCCTGATGCCGAAGGGCGCGTCCGTGTGATGCGCTGTCTGGCTAGCGCATCGGACATATCTTTTAATGATGCGGCTGTCTCACTCTTCGAGTGCCATAAATAGCCGTTTGGCTGAATTCGAGGCGTCTGGTTCATCCATTTAATGTAAATTCATTGCACAGAATTCGGAGGGCCATCCACTTGGCGCGTGGGTTTGATCTGCCCGACCTATAAATAGTGGCATAGAGAGAAGATTTGCTTCTCATTCCCTCACGTACTTCCAATATGAACTTGAACATGCGGGTGCATTCTGTTGACGAAGTGCTCCCGAGGGTGAAGATGAGACGCTGTGTTGTCTTCGATGCACTTGAAGGTGACTGTTACATCCAAAAGACGGAGTCGAGGGCTTCTGAGGCAGGCGGAAGGTGCCTGTTGCATCCAAAGATAGGAATGCTCGAGTCTCGTCTCCGTTATTCCGGAAGAGCCGTAGATCGGAATGGCGGTGCTAGGCTCTCTCTTCCTTCAAAGTGGGGTTTCCCCACTTTGATCGTGTCGAAAGCTGCTCCTTTAGCCGCGGTTTCGATCACGGTCTTCCTTCGGCTTTGGAGGCTCTTTTGAAGCCTCCCCTGGCCACAGCATTTGCGGTGCTCTTCTCTTCCTTGGTTCCAGCCAGAGGGTTAAATCCTTTGTGTATCGAAGCATTTATCGGGCGAGCCTGGTTGGAAGAGCGGCACATAACTGGGCTCTGCTCGGCCAGGTGAGCCTGGCTGGAAGAATTTGGCTGAAGGGATGCACATAACTGAGCTGCTGAAGAGATGATGGGATGCGCCTGGATGGAGGCGCATGATATCTGCTGCGCCTCACTGGTGGCGCATAGTGATGTTGCGCCTATCTGGAGACGCATGGTGGCCGCTGCGCTTATCTGAAGGCGCATGGTGGCCGCTGGCTGTAGACTTAGGCTCTTTCCTTTGTAGAAATTCTCCTTTGTACAACCTTTTCTAGACATGAATAGACTTTTATATATAAATAAAAAGTCCTTCTTCAAATGTCTATACTTATTGACTTTGCTGTGAAGTTCTTCGTCTGAGTTCTGGCGCATGTAGTGTCTGGCACATGGGCTTTCTGGTTGTGAAATTCTATGCTTCTACAAGACCCCCTTCAAAGTTTTCAAAACTTTTGAATAAGTTTTGGAATACTTTGAATAAGAAGCATAGAGGTCAGGGCGCATGATTTCTGGGCGCATGCCTGTTCGGGCGCATGCTCTTCTCAGTTAATGATGCTGGTGCCTCGGTAACCGAAAAGATTAATGATGATCTCTTGATTTTATTTGCTGCTATCCTTGAACAGAACCCGAGGCGACGGCTGAGATCACACGTCATCTGTTCACGCGTGCGACCAAGCCCTATAAATAGGTAAGAGTTGGAGAGAGAAAGGGTTCTTCTTCTCTGTGCCTCTGCTTCTTTAGAGTTTCTTCTTCAAAACCCTAACTTCTCCTTCCTCGAGAGAATGGCTCCCAAGACTCCTCGCGGTGGTGCCGGCAAGGGAAAGGAGAAAGCGAAGGAGTCCGCGGAAGTTGCGGCGGCTGTCGTTCCTCGTCGGCCTGTCGAAGTTCGGCCGAAGGTGGTTGGTAAGTCTCATTGTCCGTACGCCAACGCACATAGGCCTTGAGTCTTTAATGATGTGCCGCGGTCTTTGCCCGCCGACGCGTATGGGTTTAAACCCTGGTGATGCGCCGAGGCTATACTGCTGACGCGCATGGGTTCAAACCCTGAAGATGCGCCGAGGCTATACTGCTGACGCGCATGGGTTCAAACCCTGAAGATGCGCCGAGGCTATACTGCTGACGCGCATGGGTTCAAACCCTGATGATGCGCCGCAGTTTTCTCCTTTAGACACATTTGTGTGTTCTCTTCTGACCTTTTTTGATCTTTTACTAGTGTCGATGGCAATCCCGCTTTTGAGTGAAGTTTTCTTGGAGGCTGCCTTCAACCAAATGGGAGTAGAGCATAACGAGGAAGTGATAAACCCTGCTCAAGATGCTCTTATGCTGGATCAGCCTCCTGAGAGAATGACCCTAATCCGTGAATAGCAGTATTGGTTCCTCAAACGGATGATGGAGCGTGGAGTCATTAAACCCTCCATATCTGATAAAGTGACCTTCCTGAAGCCTGAGTTCCTGTTTGGAGACCGTCTCACTTCTACTGACTCGTCAGTACTGAAGGTCAAGGAAGAATGGTTCTTCACTGCGAATGGAGTACATATGACTGTTAAGCAACTTGAACGTCAGTGGCCTTTGACGTCCTTCTGTCGCCTTGTTTCCCAGAGGAGAATGTCTTGGGAGCTTACCCCTTCTCAGGGGAAAGCGGTGACTGGTGTCATCCAAATTGATTCTACTTTCGACCAAAGGGATGCTTTGACCGTTGTACGGTTTGGGTCTTCTTACACTTGGCAGACTTTACGTCCTGGGAGCCTCTACAGTGATGTACCCATTGATACGTTTGCTTATAGTGCTTCGACTTTTACACATCGTATGTTTTTGATGGAACGTTCCTACCCGACAGGAGAGTTTCGGGTGGAGGGTTGGTGCCATTACGTCTCCAAATGGGATAAACTGACGCTCTGGATCTTGTCGCGGTTTCAGACTGAGCTCCGAGAGATCGGGTTGACTGCCGCGATCCGTGCTAGCCAGGCGGGTGTTGACCTTAATAGGCACATGTTCCTCGCACTCCTGGAGATGTTTGATATCCATACCGGGACCTTCTTTACTCCGGTAGGGGAATTAGGGCTCGCACTTCATGAGATGTATGAGATGTCTAAACTCCCTTGGGGGTCGGAGCCCTATGAAGAGTACTTTCCAACCAATGAGGAATTTCAAGTCCTGGGGGACAGGGCTGAGGAGATGACGGCCATCTTCAAGGAAGTGGCGAGTCATTATTACTATATGCAGAGGCGGGATAGGAACGGGACGCAGCCTCATGTGACCGCTTGGAGAGATTATGTCTTTAAATAAGACAAGGAGGATCCCTCACAATTTTCCACTCCACCGGCGCTCTCTCGTAGCGAAGTGTTGTCCGAAATGAGCAGGTTAGGGGAGAAAAATCCCCGAGGAAATGAGGACCAGCAGTCAGATGCACGCTCCTACAGCTGCTTCTGGCATCTTGCTTATCGGATGTCACCCAAGGTGGTGTTGGCATCCTACCTGATGATATGGCTCCGGGATTGCGTGTTCGCGGGCAGATCCGGTGTCGTAGAGAGGATGACCCGAAACTTAATCCTGCCAGCCGTGAAGCTGGTTTTCGGCCAGCGTTTGGCTCTTCTCCCCGCAATGGTATGTAACCTGCAGCGAGGTTTGAGAGAGTTTGCTGGAAATGTGATTCATGACAGAGGCCGAAACAATAACTTCCCGCGCGCTGAACTGCCGTTTCACTATTTGATGGGATGGCTGATTTTGCATCATCCCAGTGTGATGAGCCCAGGCTCGGAAGGAGATTATATGGCTGGAGATGCATTCCTTCGTCGTTTCCATCGGAGGAGCTGGTCGCATACTGGTGTCCCGGTTTGTAGAAAGGTTTTATCCCGTCTTCAGGGTTGGGAGATCACCAAAGTGGGTCCCATCTATTTGGGTTTTGAGGCCAACGAGGATTTAAGGAACCTGGGCGAAGGTACCACCACTCTGCCTCAATGGGGATTCCGCTGGTTGCAAAGTATCCGGCTGTCCCATCTGGTGTACCGGAATAGGAATCAGTGCTACCTGGAACCATACTTGCCGAGCCGCTTTGTGCGGCAATTTGGTTATGCTCAGATGATGTTGGATAACCCCAGTAATACCCTGGGGTATGTTGGAAGTTTGTTGGATGGTGCACGAGCTTGGCTTTACTATAATGCCGGATGTACCGGAGTTCGTTTTACGTTGCCCGTCCCCGATCTGCGGCCGCCCATTCTTTACTCGGCCGCCAAATTTTACTGTGTTATGGCTGCCCCGCCCTCCGGATATGACAGGAAGACCAGCCTTATCGCAGGCACCCAGTTAGCAGCGACTGGGGATACGCCAGTGAAGGCCCGGCCGAATCGTCCGTCAGGGGTGAGTCAACGGAGTGCCCCCTCCGCGTCACAAACAGAACCCTCTGGCGATCGATCGAAATGATGTGCAGATACAGGGGCTGAATCTCTTGTGTCGAAGAAGCAGAAGAAGGCATCGTTACCGACGGTGTCATCGGATTCGGCGTCCGAAGAGGTAAGGACATCCTACTAAATCTGATTTTGGTTCCGCCACTTACGAGGCCTCATCTTCTTTTGTAGGAGCCGCTAAAAAGAAAACCTCGTACCCCAAAGTCGGATGGGAGTAGGCGGAAAGAGATGGCGAGCTCGCCTGGAGTGCGTATCCCGCCGACAATGATGTCTCTCATGGAGGAAGATCCGGAGGATACTGTCATCGTGGAGGTTCCGGTATCCCCGAGTTATGTCAGGAGGGACCCTGAGGGTGCAGCAGCTTCCGAGGTGACGAAGGCCACAGCGGAGGCTTCACATATCGAAGGTTTAGCAAGTGCGCAGCTTCCTGGTGATGAAGAGGAATGGAGTTCATCATCTTCCGATGACATCGCTCCGGAGCTGCAGGAGTCTGTTGCGGGGGGCAGCAGAAGCAGTGAGGATAGAGGAGAGGGTTGATTCCCTTCCTTGTCATGATGAAGGGAGGTCGGCTGAATCATTGCCAAATCCTTCCTTGGCTTCAACCATGGACATAGAGATGGCTACCGATCAGGCGGTAGCGACAGATTTTGTCCCTGTAGAGGGACTTGAGAAGAATGAGACCCTTCTGCCGGTCTTGTCTCCTGGGGCTGGCCAGGAGATAAATGTTGATCTCCCCGTTTTGCCGGGGGAGGTAGCTGATGCAGATAGAACGTCGGGGGTAGAAGAGGTGGCCGTTGACGTCGGTAATTTCTCCGATCTTGAGAAGGGTAAGGGTGTGGAACCCTCTGTTGCTCCTTCCACTTGGGGTACTATCACGACGCATGTGCCGGCTCCTTCCGTTCCTTCGACTCCTCGGGCTAGCAGTCTGGGCCCTGTTGATGAAGAGCCTATTGCTGCCGAGGTTTAAACCTCTCAGATCGAGGTTGGCGGATCTTCCTCTGGTCCGTAAACTGTAGTGGCTCCCCCAACTCCTGCTATGACACCGCAGGTGCTGGCGGAAGCCGACGAGTATGTGAAGTTCCTCGTCGAGGGAGTGTACAAAATGCTGAAGAAAGGTGTATCTGCAGTGATGGATGCCAAGGGGAGCTTTGCGGCAGCAAAAGCTTTGGCAATGCCTTGTATCGAGCTGATCCGCGTTCACCAGGGCCATGACCATATGGCCGAAATACTGGAAGTTTCGGTGATTGAGCTGGACGAGCGGCTCGCGGAACTGCAGCGCATCCAACGAAATGACCTCTCTGTCTTGATAGATGCAGAGATAGGGAAGTTGATGGCTGAAATCGAGGCTTTCCATCGAGCTGATGTGAGCAGTTGGGAGCGTGAAGTGGCTGGACCTGAGGCTGCGGCGGAGCAGTTGTCTCAATCTATGGAGAAGACGACAGAGAAGCGGGCTGCGGTGGACGCTAACATCGCAGAGGTTGATGCTCAGATGTGCCGTCTTGAAGACCAGCGGGCCCAACTTCAACTAGAAGCTAATCGTGTCCTGGCTGAACACGTGGCATTCAAGCAGGAGGAAGCGACTCTTACTCAGCGGACCCTTGCTTTGGCTCAGCAGCGACGACAGCTTGATGAGAAGTATGAGAGTAAAACTTCTGCTGAGGCTGTCGGATTAATGCGTCAAGAAGCCGAGCTGCGAGTCCAGGTGACTGTGGAAACTCGCACTGCCGATCTGAGACGTCGAGTCAGAGAGCTCTCATCCCATCCTGGAGAGGATCGGGGACTGTAGCTTCTCTTCTTTTTATGTGTTTTCGTAACTCTTGCTGGGGGAAATAGCGTATTTCTGTACTCCCTTTTTTTTGAAAAATAAAGAAATATACTATCTTTGTGATGTGTTCATTTTTGATCTCATGAACTTGATGATTTATGTGGACCTATTATCTTTTGCGCACCTTGGTTTTTAGGTACAGATAATAAGTTTGAAGGAACCAACATGTTTGCTCAGAGGTAATGTGGACATGGCAATCATTAGATTCAAATGATAGAATCCTCCTACTCAGAGGCATTTATGGATGTGGTAGGAATGATCCTGGGGGATACGCTGAACAACTCAGAGGTAATATGGACGTAGAAGTTCTGCGATCAATGTACGACAACACAGGAGTTGTTTGTACGGGATGTTTACTCAGATGTAATATGGACGTGGTAAACATGAAGGATAGCGTAAGCTTACGAAATGTAAGGTTCCGCTTTGTAGGATGTAGAGAGACAACTCAGAGGTAATGTGGACGTGGTTATCTTTCTACGGAAGGATGCCACGGAACAGCTGGGTTCCGGAAGCGTTTGATTTTGTGAAAAGAGGTTGTTTGGGGAAATACATGTCTTGGAGGATGTCATGAATAGTACTTCTTTAGGAACTTGCCATTGATGGGCATCATGAACAAGTCCCCATTGGGTTTGGCGAGCCGGTAAGCACCGTTTGAGTATACCGTCTCAATGATGAAGGGTCCTTCCCATTTGGGCTCGAACTTCCCTGGTGTCTTATGAGTTAACACCATTGGCCTTCTGACTGCTAAAACCAGGTCGCCAACTTGGAAAGTTCTTTGCTTGACCTTCTTGTTGAAAGCCTGTGATATACGGGCTTGGTAAAGTTCGATGCGTTGTTGAGCTAGGAGACGCTTTTCGTCAAGTGCCTCCAGTTCCCGCAGACGACGACATTGATTGTCTTCTTCTGTGAGATCGTTTGTGATTGCCACGCGGAGCGAAGGTATCTGTATCTCGAGAGGCAGTACTGCTTCGCTCCCGTAGACCAGGGAGAATGGGGTGTTGCCTGTTGGGGTCCGTACCGTTGTGCGGTAGGCCCAAAGGCATTCGCCAAGCTTTTCGTCCCAGTTGCGTTTGTTGGATGACATGACCTTTTTGAGTAGCCTGACGATAGTTTTGTTGAATGCCTCGGCCAATCCGTTTGCTGTCGGATTGTAGGCGGTTGAGGCCACGTTCTGAATGCGATTCTTATCACAGAACCTGCTGAAAATATGGCTGATAAACTGAGGACCATTGTCATGGATGATCCGCCGGGGTACCCCGAAACGGTAAATGACATGGTATTTGATAAAGCTGACCATCCTGGAGCTTTTTACTTCTGCTAGTGGAACTGCTTCTGCCCATTTGGAGAAGTAGTCGGTGATGGCCAGGATGAAGCGGTGTCCTCTCGATGAAGGAGGGGTGATTGGCCCTACAATGTCCATGCCCCAGGCTTCGAAGGGCCAGGAGGCGACTGTAGGATGTAGCGGCTCAGACGGTGTATGTATGAAGTCTGCATGAAGTTGGCATGCATGGCACTTCTTAGCATATTCCACTGCGTCGGCAACCATGGTTGGCCAGTAGTAGCCCATACGTCGCAGTCGATCTTGCAACTTAGGACCCGGTTGGTGAGCTCCGCAAGTTCCGTCGTGAGCTTCTCGAAGAGCTTCGGCCGCTTCTTCGTTAGACAGGCATCGAAGGAGAAGCCTGTCGAAGGAGCGTCGGTACAGCGTTTTAGTGGCTGTATCGTAGTAGAATCGAAGAGAGCGTCTCCTGACTGAGACGGCTTCCTTCGGGTCTTCCGAAAGGATTCCGTAGACGGCGAAGTCGATGAACGGGAATCTCCAGTCTCGGACATTAACATCAGTGTTTGTCGGCATGGCGTGAGCCATTTGCAAACATAGGTTGTTCCTGGGACAAATCAAGTCTCGGCCAGTTACCGTGACATAGTGTTGAGTCCCAAGGGGCGCGACCAATGAGGCTGCGAGGCCAGCCAGAGCGTCAGCCTCCAAGTTTTGTAGACGGGGTACATGTTCGATGAAGAACCCAGTGAAGGTTGAAATAATGTTCAATGCAACTTCATGGTAAGGGATCAAATCTTCATGGCGAACCTCGTATTGCCCCCGAATCTGGTTTACTACGAGTTTCGAGTCGCCGTAGGCTTCCAGATGATCCACCCCCAGCTGTTGTGCTAGCTAGAGTCCCATGACGAGTGCGTTGTACTCAGCAACATTGTTGGAGCACGGCTTCGAAAGAGAGTATGCGCGCTGGATGACCAGCTGATCGGAGGAGACCAAGACTACCCCCACTCCTGCGATGATTTGGCCGTTGGGGCCCGTTCTTGAAGCGCCATCGAAGAACATCCGCCAAACGGGGCTTCCTTCAGTGACGTTTGATTCTTGGACTTCATCCGGGATATCTTCATAGAGTTTTAAAGATTCTGGGATGGGGTGTGCAGCTAAAAAGTCAGCCAGAGCCTGACCCTTGACCGCCTTCTGCGGGACAAACACCATGTTGTATGGCGTTAGTAGGATCGCCCATGTAGCCAGCCGGGAGTTTAATGATCCTGGCTTCGTCATGAGAACTCTGAGTGGATTGACTCGGGAGATGACGTAAATTGTCTGGGCCGAGACGTAATGACGAGTCTTCTGAATGGCAAACACCAAAGCCAAGCACTCCTTTTCAACGGGGTTGTACCGGTGTTCGGCCCCGATGAGTGTTCGACTGAGGTAGTAGATTGCTTGCTCGTAGCCTGTATCGCTGTTTTGAGCGAGTAAAGCGCCGAGGGAATGATCCATGGCACGGACGTAGAGGAGGAATGGTTTGCCGACGACAGGTGCCACTAGGACTGGCGGGCTTGTCAAGTAAGCCTTGATGTCGTCGAAAGCCTTTTGGCACTCCTCTGTCCAGACGTAAGAGACTCCCTTCTTCATGAGCTGAGTAAAGGGTTGACATTTATCGGAGAGGTTTGCTATGAACCTCCGGATGTATGCCAGACGTCCCTGTAAGCCCCGAAGTTCTCGAAGGTTCTTCGGAGGGTCCATGTTGAGGATGGCTTTAGTCTTCTCGGGATCGACATGAATGCCTTTTGCCGTGATGACAAAGCCCAAGAATTTGCCGCTAGAAACCCCTAGGAAGGATTTAGCGGGGTTCATTTTGAGTTGATGTGCTCGCATGAGATCGAAGACCGTCTTCAGGTCCTGTAGGTGATCTCTTTTGAGGCGGCTCTTGACTGCAATGTCGTCAACATAGCACTCAACTGTCTTGCGAAGATGTTGACGGAAGATGGTACTCATCGCTCGTTGGTATGTTGCACGGGCATTCTTCAAGCCGAAGGGCATTACTGTGTAGCAGAAAACACCTTTCGGAGTCCTGAATGACGTGTGTTTTGCGTCATCGGGGAACATCTTGATTTGATTGTAGCCTGAATATCCGTCCATGAAGGACATGCGTTCAAAGCCACATGTGTTGTCGATCATTACATCGGTGATTGGGAGCGGGAATTCATCCTTCGGGCAAGCAGAGTTGAGATCCCTGAAGTCGATACAGACTCGTGTCTTCCCGTTCTTCTTGGTGACAGGAACGATGTTAGCTACCCAATCCGGGTGTTGTTCCTCACGGATGAAGCCGCTAGTCAAGAGTTTGTCAACCTCCTGATCGATGGCATTCATGATGTCCGGACGGAAGCATCGCTGCTGTTGTTTGATAGGTTTGGCATCAGGTAAGATGTTCAACCTATGCATTGCGATCTGCGGATCGAGTCCCGGCATGTCTTCATAGCTCCAGGCGAAGACGTCAATATACTCTTTAGCCAGTTGGACTAAAGATTCTCGGTCTTCTCCTTCCAAGCTTTTGCTGATGAAGATGGATTTAGAAGAAGACCCATTCCCGAGGTCGATCTGCTCGACTTCGTCTTCGGTGGGAGGTTCTCGTAACTCAAAACGAGACTCCCATTGTTCTCCTAGGCGCTGAGCCCAGGGTTCCTCTTCGAAGGGTTCCGGCGGTTGGTCTTCGCCTTCATCTTTCTGAGGTTGCGCCGATGTCTTGTTAGCTAACAGCACTTTCCTGAAGACTAATCCGATACTGGTATCGGAATCCCACGTCGATGCTTCAGACGAGTGGGAATGTTCTATGTCTTCTGCGTCTAAACTCTCTGGAGTTGATGGCGGCGTAAAATAGCCTAACCCCCGTCGAGTCTGGTTATAGTAATCCCGTGGCTTTCCATTGGGCATCGAAAGCCGGACAGGGAGATGCCGACCCTTGCCGTAGTTTAAGCCTTTGTTGCTTTTCAGGTCGTAGCCCATCTTTTGGATGATGTGCTTAGCCGCATCTGTGTACCGATAGACTTGTACTCTGCCGGTATCAGGTTCGGGCTCGATTGACGGGAGGTCCCGACGACGCTCGATTTTGCCCGAGATAATGGTGCCTTGGTCTCGGTTCCGTGGAGGGACTATGAAGACTCCTTGAGACGGGACTATTTGATTATGGTAGACGGTCGTTACTTGTGTTTGCAACGACCGTAGAGCGTTGTCTAATGTATACATGGCATTCCAGTGTGGAAGACAAGAATAATTGAAAGACACTCTATTATTGATAAAGTACGAGATTTTATCCCGTGGGATTACATTGTCGAAGGAGGGTGCGTCTACATCAGCGGAGATATATTCGCCAAGCTCCTCATCTGTAAGCACTGGGGCCGGATCAGGAGAGTCCTCCACCGCTCTGACTTTGGGGTCTGAGAGTGTTATGTGAGCCCTCTCCGGCATCTTGGATGACTGCGGCGGCCTGCCTTTAAGACGCACCTTGAGAGGTGCCTCGGTTGTGCCTCCGATGAGTGGCGCCTTCCCTTGTAATTTTACCACCAGGGGAGCCGCTGTTTGAGGTGGCTTTCCCTTGAGGCGTATCTTCAGGGGAGCTTCGCGAGCCGGCGCTTTTCCTGATAGCTTGATGCTTATTGGAGGTGCCTTCTGGGGTGGTTTCCCCTTCAGACGGATTTTCAAGGGGGCGTCGGGAGTCGTCTCAGGCTCCATGTCCGACTCTGTTGCCGTCTCTGCCTCATCATCAGCGTCATTGGCTTCCTCCTCGTCAATGGGCTTGTACAAGTCGGAATCGGTGAAGTAGGCCACAATCCCTTTGAAGGGATCGATATCTGCAAACTTCGTCCGGATGACGCCGTTGGTGGATACATATTTCATGCATTGGTGGAGCGTGGAGGGCATCACCATGTACTCATGTAACCATGGTCGTCCGAGTAAGATGTTGTAGTTGACCTCGGCATCCACCACATAACAAGTCACCTCAGTTTTGAGGCTGTCGATGTGACACTTCAGCCGAATCTTGCCCAGTGGCTCGCTCTTGCTAGCGTTGAAGCCACTGATGGTCGTATTAGTGGGCGCCAGCCGGTACATTGGGATCCCCAGCTTTGATAGCAGCGCCTTTGGAATGATGCTTAGGGAAGACCCCGGATCGATCTGAATCCTGCTCACCTTTACCGAACCGATGTACCCTGTGTAATACAACGGTCGGTTATGTCGGTGATGCTTGAGCAGCATGTCTTGTTGGGTGAAGGTTATGTTTGGGATAACTTCATCCGCACAATGACAGTGTGCACAAGTAGTTGGGAGGTCTTCAGGCTGCTTGACTTGACTGAGAAAGGATTCGGCATCCTTCAGAGCTTCGCAGAGAGCTTCTCGGGAGTCCTTGGAGAGACGCAGGAGCTCGAACAAAGACAAGTGTGCAGGAGTACTGGCTAGTTGTGCCAGAATGTCAAAATTGTTGGGCTTGGCTAGCCCCGAAGCATTTTCTTTCCGCAGAGGTCTGTCGAAACGGGCCTCCACTTGCTTTTGTTTATTGGCTGCTGAGGGCTTGGATGGACCCTCCTCAGGGATGGTGCCAGGAGGCACCACTTCGGCGGCAGCTTCACCGGGCTGGGAGTTCTGTTGTGCACGCGTCTGCACAGGAAGCGCCTCTTCCGTTGAAGAAAAGACCGTGCGGCAAGACTTGATCTTCCTGCCTTTTGCTTTGGAGATAGGGCGTACCTCCGGTTGAGTTACCTCGGAGACGAGGTCGGGGTGAACCCAGAGGACCTCTCCTCGAGATGTGGTGAGTGGGACAAGTCCACTCACATTGCCACGGGTGGGTGGCAAGTTCACCACCTCCATTGTCGCCTTAGGGATGGGGACGACGCCATCTTGTGTGGTAGTCGGCGGCAAGGTGCCGAACTGAAGTGACATCACATTCGCTGACACCGTCTTCTCTTCATAGTCGACGGAGATTACATCCGCATTGATCATGCGCTGGATGTAATTTTTGAGGACGTAGCAGTCCTTAGTCGGGTGTCCGACAAACCGATGGTAGTGACAGTACCTCGGGTTGTCCACTTTCCCAACTTTATCGGGCCGCTTCGGGTCCGGAAGCTTGATCTTGTCACCCTGCTTCAGTATCTCAAAGAGTTGCAGGGTGTCGTCATCATTGAATGAATAAACCTCCTTGGGTCTCGGTGCCAATGGAGGCTTTTGAGTAGGCGCAGATGCGCCCTTCGAGGCATTAACAGTCAATGCCTGTTTCCCCTTTGTTTCTCGTCCGAAGTTGTTGATTGCGGACTTTTTCCCCTTATCGTCAAAGGCGGAGAAGCTAACACCCAGAAGACGTGCATTGGCCGCCTTCTTCTCTGTAGCTTCAGCTTCGATGATTAGGGAGCTCCAGTCGGGAGGGGGAGTAGAGTTAAGCCAAAGCTTTACTGCAGGCAGCATGTTCATACTGCAAGCGGAGAGGAGCGCATGCTCTGGCATGCCTGGAGGTAGCCTGAAGCAGGCCTGACGGAAGCGTTCGATGAATGCCCGAACCGTTTCCTTGTCCTTCTGGCGTATCTCAATGAGAGACGCCATCGTCATGTCCTTCCCACCGTCGTAGAAGCGGTCGAGGAAGAGGCGTGTCAGGTCGTCAAAGGACGATATGGAATTATCGGGGAGGCTGCAGTACCAGTCATACGCCACCCCTTTCAGGGCCCCAACAAAGATGCTGGTGAGGAGGGCGTCCTCCTTCGGAAGATGCCCTGTCTGCGACTGGAAGTACGTCAGGTACCATCGTGGAGAGTCCTTCCCGTCATACGGCGTGAGTGTTTGTGGTTTATACTTTGGGGGATAAACCACCTTGTTCCACTCAAGGGGATAAGGCTGGGGAATGCCCATCTTCTGGCGCTCCTCCTGTCTGTTCTTGGACTCGAAGCGCTCCCGTAAATCTTTGATCATTTCGACCACGTCCTCCGTGGAGCTAGGAGTCGGGGAAGGAGGTACCACCTGGAGTGGAGCGTTTGAGGGCTCCGACGTCCGGGGTGCTTCTGCGTCTGAGGGTGTCCGTTGGAGGGGCACACTCGACTCTCCATTGGCTCCTGGGTCGGGACCATTTGAAGGTGTCCTGATCAAGGCCGACCGCATCTCAAACACTGCTTGAGTCAGTGCTTGCATTGAGGCAGAGAGGGTTTTGAGTCCTCCCTCTAGCGAGTCTATGCGCTGGACAATGTCCTGTGGCGGCGCATCAGTCTCAAGATCACCCCCGGTCATGTATACTGTCATGACACGGCCGGAAGTGGATGGATTAGTTGAGGCTTTGCTCTCAGCCTCGCTCTTATGTGGGGGAGTCACTTCTCCTGGTGTTTGGCCACCCCCAGCCACATTCTGGAGTTCGTCTTCGACAGGCGCATCTGCAAGGGCCTGACTGCCCTCAGCTCTGTCTTGAAGGGCCTCTTCGTTTCCAGCACTACCCCCGGCGGTGTCCTGGAGGACATCGTCATTTTGAGGGGCTTCGGGGAGGCCATCTTCGCCTTGATGAAGATCCGTCGCAGCTGTGCTTTGGACATCTTCGTCTTCGGAAGGAGGCTCGACAAGGGTCTGGCTACCCCCAGCTTCCTCCAAGAACTTCTTCCTCGACCGAGTGCCTTCAAATACTCCAGAGGTCGTGACAGCTGCCTTGGTTTTCCTCGGCTGACTTTTGGATGAAGACGAGGAATTGGCAGTCGTCTTCCGGACAGATGAGGAATCGGAGATCACGTTGCATGAAGCAACCTTTAGCTCCTCTTCTGCTGATACCTTCGTCCCAAGGCGATGTCGGAGGGGTGTCGATGATTGTAGCCGTTGGAAGACCGACTGCTTTGGTGGTACTGCCGTCTTGCAACAGCAGTTGATGGTGACCACTGCACAAGTGTGCCCCGTGAGAGGCGCATCGTGCTTGTTGGTCAACTCTCCTGACTGGCGCTTGTGAGTGATCACGTTGTGCAAGTCGTTGGAGGAGAGTGCTACCCTCACACCCCTCTCAGGCGCATGGCAGGGCCAAGCGCCGGGGTGGTCGGGTGAGTGCT
Source organism: Iris pallida (assembly GCA_029216955.1). Lineage (NCBI taxonomy): Eukaryota > Viridiplantae > Streptophyta > Magnoliopsida > Asparagales > Iridaceae > Iris > Iris pallida. The sequence goes on from JANAVB010026200.1 coordinate 1,013,536, forward strand.
GCGCCCCCCGATCTAATACCAAGCAGGCATCACGATCAGTAGTGGGGGAACCACAGCATTTGAAGTGACTTGAACGGACCTCAAACGCACAACCAGAGGAGGCGCGGGAGTTTAAGACCACTGAGTTTGCCTCTCTCGGCTTGGTTGTGCACGCAGTGAATGCGCCCAAGCGAGATGAGGACTTTGAAGGTCGACTCGTTGTCGGTGCAGAAGCACTTGAGTCAACCTTGTACAGCTTGCCATCGGCAGCGCACGTGATTGTAAGCGCGTGCCTCTGGCCGGCTGCTGGCATAGCACGTTTGTGGCGCATGGCCCGTGCCGCCTTGGATTTCTTCGTACCAGCCCGCTGGGGCGCATAGTACTCAGCATCCAAATTCTCTTCGCCATTACAGCGAGTGAGTCTGTCAAAGACAGAGGCTCTTTGTGGCGCATCAGAAGTAATGCGCGGGGCATTGGCTGCGCCCCTGCTCCGTCGACGTATCTTCCTCGCCTGAGAGGAAGATGGCTGGGGAACGTGCTCAGCCACACGCTTCCCCGAGAGATGCGCTGTATCAGCGGGCGCACCTTGACTGCTGAGGACGTCAGCAGGAAGGAAAGGCTGGACGGGCGCATCCCCTTCAACGGTGGTGCCCGAGGCATCAACTTTGCGCACCCAGACTGCGCGGGTCTTCTTCGGCTTCGACAGCCGCTTCGAAGGACTCGCACTTCCTTCAGAAATGAACTCCTCGTACGCCTGTTGATTGAGGCGCACTACCAGCGTCTTGTGGGAGGAGCCCACCTTCACGTCGTCGGCCTGTGACACGACTTTCTCGGTAGAGGAGAAAGAAGTCCCCAGCAGAGTCGCCAGCTTGTTTGCCATTAAAATTATTTTGATTGAAATCTTAATACAAACAGAACAGTGATACAATATAGGACTTAGATGTAGTCCTAGGAGTACACTTTTGTTTAAGCTGGGTCCTTAGTGCCAATGGAGCGAGTGGTAATGCGTTGACTCCGTTGACCGGCTGACGGCGGTTATCGGTTCTCTGAAGGTGTTGATTGCTCTGGGTGCTGGAGCTTGCTGAGAGGAGGAAGACGTTGAGTGTCTAGGACTGCCTCTCTGGTGATTCTCTGTTGTGGATTCTTTTTGAGTCTTGTGTGTTCTGAGTCTCTGTGTGTGTGTGAAGGAGATGACCCTTCTATTTATAGTTTTGCAGGCTGGCTGCTCATGCGCGCATGCAGGATGCGCCAGTGTGGGGATGCCACGTGGAGGTTGCTGATGGAGACGTACGGATGCTGCGCCCTGATCGAGGGGGAGAACTCTTCATACTACTGTTGTGAGCCGGCACGTAGCAGAGAGAAGATCTTTCCGTTGCTAAAATCTTGGACGAGTTGAGTCAAAAGACACGTGTCGTCGACTCATGGTTCGAAGATCTCGGATTTGGTGGAAAGGAGTGATCTGGTGGGCTGCGCCTTGGATTGGGCGCAGGAGGAGGCTGCGGCTCATAACCTTTAGGAGTTACAAACCATTTGGGGCGCATGGCTTTTGAGGCGCATGCAGGCGACTTTCCTTCTGTCTTTCGGGATCAGAGAGCAGTCTGAGGCGCATGGCTTTTGAGACGCATGCTGATTTGGACGCATGGCCGTAGAGGCGCATGCTGATGGTGGAGTGGCCACGTGGCAGTAGCCGTCGAAACAAAGTCATGATGATGCTGACGTTGCCGACGCTTCGTTTTCTGAAAAGCTGTCAACTGTTCAGACTTTGGGAGGCGTGCTGCCAACTCTGTCAGTTCAGCATTTAATGTTGGTGACGTTCGATGGACAGCTGAGTGGGCGCGTCGGTTGGCGTTCCACTCGGTATGGAGATGTGTGAGGGCGCACCCTCTATAATGCGCCGAGTATTGTAGGGCGCGTCTGTGTGATGCGCCTGATGCCGAAGGGCGCGTCCGTGTGATGCGCTGTCTGGCTGGCGCATCGGACATGTCTTTTAATGATGCGGCTGTCTCGCTCTTCGAGTGCCATAAATAGCCGTTTGGCTGAATTCGAGGCGTCTGGTTCATCCATTTAATGTAAATTCATTGCACGGAATTCGGAGGGCCATCCACTTGGCGCGTGGGTTTGATCTGCCCGGCCTATAAATAGTGGCATGGAGAGAAGATTTGCTTCTCATTCCCTCACGTACTTCCAATATGAACTTGAACATGCGGGTGCATTCTGTTGACGAAGTGCTCCCGAGGGTGAAGATGAGACGCTGTGTTGTCTTCGATGCACTTGAAGGTGACTGTTACATCCAAAAGACGGAGTCGAGGGCTTCTGAGGCAGGCGGAAGGTGCCTGTTGCATCCAAAGATAGGGATGCTCGAGTCTCGTCTCCGTTATTCCTGAAGAACCGTAGATCGGAATGGCGGTGCTAGGCTCTCTCTTCCTTCAAAGTGGGGTTTCCCCACTTTGATCGTGTCGAAAGCTGCTCCTTTAGCCGCGGTTTCGATCACGGTCTTCCTTCGGCTTTGGAGGCTCTTTTGAAGCCTCCCCTGGCCACAGCATTTGCGGTGCTCTTCTCTTCCTTGGTTCCAGCCAGATGGTTAAATGCTTTGTGTATCGAAGCATTTATCGGGCGAGCCTGGTTGGAAGAGCGGCACATAACTGGGCTCTGCTCGGCCAGGTGAGCCTGGCTGGAGTAATTTGGCTGAAGGGATGCACATAACTGAGCTGCTGAAGAGATGATGGGATGCGCCTGGATGGAGGCGCATGATATCTGCTGCGCCTCACTGGTGGCGCATAGTGATGCTGCGCCTATCTGGAGACGCATGGTGGCCGCTGCGCTTATCTGAAGGCGCATGGTGGCCGCTGGCTGTAGACTTAGGCTCTTTCCTTTGTAGAAATTCTCCTTTGTACAACCTTTTCTAGACATGAATAGACTTTTATATATAAATAAAAAGTCCTTCTTCAAATGTCTATACTTATTGACTTTGCTGTGAAGTTCTTTGTCTGAGTTCTGGCGCATGTAGTGTCTGGCGCATAGGCTTTCTGGTTGTGAAATTCCATGCTTCTACACGCCCCAGGTTCTTTGGACAGACTTTAAAACTCTGTTCAAGGAGAAGTTGTTCCCCGACATTGAGCGAGACAAGCTTCGGATGCAGTTCGAGGCACTGCAGGGTATACGTAAGAGTTCACCTGAGTTCACCTGACTCAGCAGGTTCACAGAGAACCTAGTCGGCACACCAGAGGAGAGGGCTTGGAGGTTCAATAAGGGCCTCACTAGAGAGTTGTGGCATGCAGTGGGATCAGTTAGGCGGCGACTTATTCGAGCATCCTCAAGATTGCTCAGGCTGTAGAGAAGGAGATGGACCCGAAGCCCAAGAGGGATAGGAACATTGGCAGTAGCAGCTATCAGGCACCGACGAAGAGGACTCAGATTCAGACTCAGACGAGGCCACCACAGCCAACGGCAGTTCAGCATCGTCCTGCCAGAGCTCCAGCAGTTCAGCAGCATCAGGGGCAACATGGGATCACTTGCACATACTGTCATCGACCAGGACACCATGTTGAGGTCTATCGCAAGAGGCTCAGACTTTGCTTATCTGCGGGTCAAATGCTCATCAGATGAGAGACTGCCAGCAGGCCACAACTAAACTGGCAGGAGGACCCCGAGGAGCTGGAGGACCACCACTTGGACCACCCAGAGCACTACCTGCTGCACCCCAGAGAGGACCAGCTCTACCACCTCAGCAGCATAGATTTGCACAGCACCAGCAGCAGCAGAGAGGAGGACCACAGCAGGGACGTGCTTACATCATGGCCGCAGTTGAGGAGGAGGAGGCAGGTCCAGATGTTATTACAGGTTATATCATCTTATATTCATTTCCTGTCATTACATTGTTTGATTCTGGAGCCACACATAGCTTTGTATCATATGCGTTTTTGCATAGACACGGCTTCACACCTAAGCCTACTCGGAGGAACTGTCGGATTATGACAGGAGAAGGGGTAGTGCCAGTTAGTGAGATGGTGGATTGCCCTATCACTATAGCTGGGAGGGAGCTTAGAGCTCGACTTCTAGTGATGCCATTGCCCGGATTTGATATAGTCCTCGACATCGACTGGATGAGTGAGCATTTTGCTGTAATAGACTGCCATAAAGGGAAGGTTACTTTCAGCCCACTTGGAGTTCTACCGTTCGAGGTCAAAAGATGGATCGCAGAGAGGCCAGAGGGAGTCTACTTCGGAGCAGTTACAGAAGACAAGGAGTTACCGCATCCGCTGATTGCAGAGTTTCTCGACGTCTTTCCCGAAGAGTTACCAGGATTGCCGCCAGATCGAGATATGTTCAGCATCGACTTACTGCCCGGATCAGCATCGAAGTCCCAGCATTGCTACAAGATCAACCCGAAGGAAGTTGCAGAGTTGAAGGCCCAGATTAATGAGTTGGAAGGCAAGAGTTTTATTCGGTCCAGTGCTTCATCCTGGGGAGCATCGGTACTCTTCGTGCCGAAGAAGGATGGGACTGTTAGGATGTGTATCGATTATCGTGTACTCAATAACATCATCATCAAGAATAAATACCCGTTGTCGTGGATAGATGAGCTGTTTGATCAGCTGAGTGGGGTAAAGGTCTTCTCAAAGATTGACCTTCGGTCGGGATATCATAATGTCACGACCCGCACCCACTTTTCGGATGCGAGACGTGTCCAAGCCAGCCTACACCGCAGTGTCGACGGTAGAACACTGTATAGCCATAATGCTAAAAATCTCAAATAATGCTCATTCACAATAACTAAGTTAAATTATAATTTCAAAGTTTTATATTTGATACAAGGTACATGGTATCATAATTTGTAAAGAACAACTGAATTAAATACTCAACCATCTAACTAGTCTCTAGGTTTGGCCGGTAAGTGCACTCGTCTCTCCCAATGCTAAGTGAAGCCACAGCTAACCTGAAAAATATTGATTTCCAGTCAGGAATGGAACGAGTACAATTCACTGAATGCAATTTCAATAAATGAAAAATGACTATACAACAGAGATTAGCTATTAAATATATGATTTGAAAAATAAACACAGAAAGACAAGGTAAAACTAAACAAAGGAAAACAGTAAATAAATACAAAGACAACACTCACCGACTGACTGAAGCACCTTTGATATGTGATCGGTCTCGGAACAATTGCACGACACGGTATACGATATCTATACTGTATAATATACACTGTCTACACTATATAAAGAAATAATGAAATACTGTTTATACTGTATAAAGCAATAATGAAACACTGTCTACACGATATAATGCAATAACAAAATCACGGTCTACACTGTATAAGGTTAGATCACACATCCTTGGTACTTCACCTTCCCGACACGACAAAATGTAACAAACATAAAAGACAGAAATCACATATCTATTGACTAACAATGAGGTATAGTAAAGCTCAATATCGAAAACAAACAATAAACTATACTCGACTGTGGTCCTTTGCTGGTGAAACCGATAATCCAAACCACTCAGTGTGCCACAACAGTCAAACTCGTACAACAGTCTCCAGATACTGAAATAGATATTACCAACATTCTCAGAATAGTCAAATTAGCTAGAATTGCCTGTTCTTAAGACCAATTCTAGATACAGGTGCAAAACGATAATTTTGGGTCAAGACGGTGTCCGCCATGGACTTGCTTTGCTCCGAAAAGTGTGCCAGATTCAATGGTCTCTAAAGTCGTCAAACTACATGTCAAAAGATTCTTTTTGATGATACGAACCCAACGGTATGTCCAATTTTAGATTTCGGCAGGCCGTGCACAAAATCGCTCGTTGAGTCAGATCGTGGGGCCCACAAAACAGCAATCCGATCAAATTCTCCGAATCGGACCAAACTTGTCATACAGGACCAAAACAATGATACGGTCCTGTTGACGTAAGTTTTGTCTTGATCTCACAAACATACACAAAGTAATTAGAAAATTTACAAAGAGGCCAATACGGTAAATTTTGACGGATACGCATCAAATTCGTCGCGCACACGCAACCAATTTGAATTCCGTCAAAGGCCACACGTCCACGAAGTCGATACACACCTTTTTATGCTTTCGGATCGCGATCACGTTGCCCGGTTTGGCGGGACGCACGTCGTATCGGAGGAATTTTCTATATTTTAATATTTTGAAAACAGGTTTTTTGCCCAATTGGGAATCCGATTTCTCGAAGTACAGTCATCGAAATTGACTTTTGTAACTTGGGTTGCAGAGCCCTATAGGTTGTCTAGGACTTCCTTCAAATAGATTTCTAAATATCACTACGGCTTGGCAAAAATTTGCCTTCCAATATGGGGTTGGGACTGATTTATGTGTCCTACTTTTAACAGATTTTCGATGAACTTCAACTCGACTTCTCTCGAGTTTTGGGTCACTAGAATTTAAACTAATTAACAGGGATTAAAGTGGGTTATATCTTGATCTTACCAGAGTTTACGGGACGTAAAACGATCGAACAATCGTTGAGATATCGCAGAGCGAAGTTGGCTCCTCGCCCTACTACTGCTGCTGTTGCCGTCGACCTCGCGCGTGCGTGGTCGGCCTCCGGCCAACGGCGGCTGCCCCCTGGCGGCGCGCAGGGTCAGGGTGGCCGCCCAAACAGCGGGGTACGTTGCGTGGGTGATGGATTAGGCTTTTGAATATCGACGAACACCTCCCTCTCTCTGTCTCGATCTCTATATATATACTGTACTCGGTTTCAATAAAAAAAAAGTCTATTGCTCGGCTTAGGAAAAGCCCATGTGGCTGGGTTGCTTAGTCTTGGAGGCTCGGCTGGGCTGGTTTTCCTTTTAGTTATTTTTTTATTGTTTTCTTTTTCTTTTTCTATATATATATATATATATATATATATATATATATATATATATATATATATATATATTGTTGACACAAAATCAAAGTCAACCAAATATTGATAAAATTGACAATATGATACTTGTCATAATTCAATATGACACATCAAGACTGAACTCAGTACAAGACGGACGACGGCTCGTACCTACAACGTACTATGTTTCAAGTCTGTATTTTTACTTTTCTTGAGTCTGGATAAATGTAAACTGAGTCGCACTTCGTAGTTTGGGCCTGTACCTATATCCAAACCACAAACCAAAAGCTCCACCAAAACCAAACTAGCCCAATGAGCCCATTAGAACTATTCTGTCTTCTGGAGACAGAGTTCGGGCCGAACTCTGCCTCCACACAGAGTTCGGCCCGAATTCTGTCCCCAAAATTACAGGACCCTAATTTTTGGAGTTTGCTGTATGCTAGTTGTCCAATGGCCAAAAATTTGAATTCTTGACACAGAATTCTGGCCGAATTCTGCCTATCCAGAACACTATAAATAGGCCTTGAATTCTCTCATTTTCAATCATCCAATCTTCTCTTCTCTTCTCTCTAAAGCCTTATACAAGCCTTACCCTTCTCATCTACTAGCTACTAGCTCCCTAAGCCTCAAAGTGCTCAGTGCTCTTCAGTTAGGAGTTTGTGCAAGAGTTTAAAAAAAGTTGCTTGGAAAATTCCAAGCATCGCCACTACGATCTCTGTAAGAAGTTGACGTGCTCTTCTGAAAAAAAGGCACGAGGTGTAACTACTATTTCACAAATAGTGAATTTAATCCTGAGCTTGAGTTTTCAGGCCTGGACTAGTCCTCCACGAGAGAAACCAGGTTAAAATCGGCTGTGTTTGCGTATGCTTTCTCGCTCTTTATAATTTTCGCATTTACTCTTATTATTTACTGTTGGTGAAAGAGTTTAATTTTTAATTGGCTATTATTGTTTTAAACTCTATTCACGCCCTCTAGAGTTGCCTATATGTTCTTCAATTGGTATCAGAGCTCTGTTCTCTCAACAAGGACTAACATCTTAGAGCTGATCCATGGCAACCACACAATCCATATTTTCCAATCATGGTGAAGGGCAGTCCACTCATAGGCCACCCTTATTTGATGGAACAAATTACACCTATTGGAAAACAATGATGAATTTTTATCTCAAGTCTCTAGACTTCGACCTGTGGACCATTGTTACCGATGGTTACAAAAAGCCCGCCAGGATAGTTGTCAATGGTGATCTTGTCGAGAAACCCAACGACAAATATTCTGACGAAAAAGAGAAACAGGCGAGTCTAGACGCTAGAGCTATTAATGCTTTATTTTGTGCAATAGACAGGAATAAGTTTAACAGGGTTTCGACATGCACCACCTCGCACGAAGTATGAAGACTTCTAGAAGTGACGCATGAAGGAACCACCCAAGTCAAGGAGTCGAAAATCAGTCGTCTCACTCAAGAATATGAGGCGTTCAAGATGAAGCCAAATGAGACGATCACACAAATATTTAGAAGATTCTTCGACGTCATCAACCCCTTGTCATCTCTCGGCAAACAATATACAAATCACGAGAAGATTCGCAAATTACTTAGGGGGCTACCGAAGATTTTAGAACCCTAAGGTAACAACAATCATAGAAGGCAATGATCTCACCACAATGTCCATGGAGACCTTGATGGAAAAGCTGATGACTCACGAGCTTGACCTCAAAGACTTCGAAGAGCCTGCTCTAAAGGCAAAAGAGATTGCCCTAAAAGCTCATCGTCGAAGGGCTGATCTTGAAGAGACCGATGGCGATAATTCCGAAGGTGATGATCAAGCTCTCCTTGTCCGCAACTTCAACAAGTTCTTTTGCTTCAATCGAAGAAAGAAGGAACAACAAGAAGTTGACGAGGAAGAACCAACATGCTACGGCTGCAAGAAGACTTGACACGTCCGAAAAGACTGTCCATTCGCAAAAAAAAGTAACCGATATGAGAAACCCTACAAGAAGTCTTTCTTAAGAAAATATGCCAATACTAGCATTTGGCATGAAAGTGAAGCAAGTGACTCCGAGGAAGAAAAGGACTCCCCTCATGACACCGCCAATGTATGCCTAATGGCAACATCCGATAAGGTAACTAGCGAGACTCTCGATGATTTCGCTTTTGTTGAACTTGGCAATGCATTCAATGATTTACTAAATGACCACAAGAAAGTCATTAGTAAATATAAGCATGCCAAGGAGAAGATCAAAAACTATGAAGTCAAGATTCAAAAACTCTCTTCTTTGCTTAATAATGTTATAGACACTCCACCCACGGAAGACACTAATGAGGTGTCTAAGCTTAAGTTAAGCCTACATGATGCCGAAACACGTATTGATAAGCAAACACGTGAGATCACAGCACTCAACACTGAGCTTGCGGAAGAAAAGAATAGACACAATATCTCTATTGCTAAAATTAATGGTTTGAATGCTAAGTGTAATAAACTGCATGTTGCCTCTAAGAAATTAGAGATTAGATTGGGAAAACAGGTTGCTCGACCTCAAACCCAATCACATAAGACACACACAGAGCATAAGACTACTCAAAATAGTCAAACACGTCATCCTCATGCAGCCCGTAAACATGCTTACATGTACACGCACTTCCATACAGCACACAAACCATATGCACATAGAAATTATTCTCATAACTATCATTCTACTGCTACACACAATCACCATGCTGCACATAGACATAACCATCACCATGTAGCACATAGACATAACCATCACTATGCTAAATATAGACATAACTATCATCCTGCTACCATGTATAGTTATTATCCTGCTATTCTACACAACTCTCACCATGCTACATATAGACATCATCAACATGCTCCTAATACAAATAGGCATGCTACTTGTACCTACTGTGGATTACATGGACACATCTCACCGCAATGTAGAATTAGAAGATTAGTAAATATAAATCTATATGCATGGGTGCCAAAAACTAACATTTCAGGACCCACAAGAACTTGGGTACCAAAGGTCACATCCACTCTTGATGTAGGTGGACCTTCCCTCCTCAACTAAAAGCAAGTGGATTCTCGATAGTGGATGCTCACGATATATGACGGAAAACGCAAATCTTTTCACATCACTATCGATGAAGAAGGAAGGGCATGTATCCTTCGACAACAACTTAAAAGGATACATCATAAGTAATGGTACTATTGGTCATCCTCCTTCTCCTGTAATAAATGATGTCTGTCTAGTGACCGAATTAAAGCATAACCTGCTCAGCATAAGTCACCTTGCTGATCATGGATATGATATTAACTTTGGACAAAATAAATGCTATATTTATGATAGGTTAACGGGATACATCGCTTTTGAAGGGATAATAGAGGATAACATTTACATTTTCTATCTATCTAGAGATACTAACAGTGCAGGGAGATGCCTCTACGCCTACAAGGATGAGAGATTATTGTGGCACCAGCGTCTTGGTCATGCCAATATGGATACTATATCCAGGCTATCGACAAAGAAGCTAGTAAGAGGCTTACCCGACATCACATTCAAAAAGGATATGGTATGTGCCGAATGTGAGTTGAATAAGGCAACCAAGTCTTCGTTTCATTCAATAAACACTGTAAGTACTACTAGACTCTTGCAATTACTTCATATGGACTTATTTGGTCCTAGTAGAGTAGCCAGTCTTGGTGGAAAACTCTACACTTTTATTATAGTAGATAATTTTTCTAGATTCACTTGGGTTTTCTTTCTTTCAAACAAAAGCGATGCGATTTCTGTTTTCAAAATTTTTGCTAAAAATGGTTCAAAACAAAAAAGGCTACATGATCACTCGAATCCGAAGTGATCATGGAGGCGAATTCAAAAATACTGATTTTGAAAAGTTTTGTGACTCAAATGGTTTTGATCATAAGTTTTCTTGTCCTAGAACTCCTCAACAAAATGGTGTTTGGAGCGAAAGAATAGGACTCTTGGCGATATGGCTAGAGTCATATTGAATAAATTTTTACTTTCAAAATATTTTTGGACTGAAGCTGTCAGTACAGCGTGCCAGATCTTAAATAGGGTGCTTATTCGACCTATTACGAAGAAAATACCCTATGAGCTTTGGTTTGGTAGAACTCCAAACGTTTCGTATTTTAGAGTGTTCGGTTGTCGCTGCTTTATCCTCAATACCAAAGATAACTTAGGCAAATTTGATGCCAAAGCTGACGATGGTATTTTTCTTGGCTATGCTGCCAAGAGCAAGGGATATAGAGTGTTCAACAAACGCTCATTGATTGTTGAAGAGTCTACTAATGTGACTTTTGATGAGGATAATAGTACAGCAGCTACTCCTGACGATGATGTTGAGCCATCAACTTCTACGCCGATGAATACCACCACTGAAACCGATTCTCTGGAGGGCTTGCCGAAAAAATTCGCATTTAAGCTGTCACATCCAGAAAAATTAGTAATAGGTGAGGTATCACACGGAGTAAGTACGCGATCATCGTTAAGAGACTCCATTGCTAGCACTGCCTTCATTTCACAAATTGAGCCTAAAACTGTTTTAGAAGCTTTTAATGATGAGTTTTGGATTTCTGCCATGCAAGAAGAACTCAACCAATTCGAAAGGAGCCAGGTCTGGGAACTTGTTCCTAGGCCAGCTAATCATTCAATTATTGATACGAAATGGGTCTTTCGTAACAAAGTAAATGAAGATGGATCAGTCACACGCAACAAAGCTCGTCTAGTAGCTCAAGGATACAACCAAGAGGAAGGTATCGACTACGATGAGACATGCTCCTGTTGCAAGACTGGAATCTATTCAGATGCTTTGTGCATTTGCCAACTTTCAAAATTTTAAATTTTTTCAAATGGATGTTAAAAGTGCTTTCCTGAATGAATTTATTAAGGAAAAAGTTTTTGTAAAACAACCCCCTGGTTTTGAAAATCATAAATTTTTCGACCATATTTTCAAACTCAAGAAAGCGCTATATGGCCTCAAACAAGCCCCTAGTGCTTGGTATGAATGCCTAAGCAATTTCTTGCTAGATAAAGGCTTTTCAAAAGAGAAAATTGACACTACACTGTTTATCAAAAGTTTTCAAAACACTATTCTTTTAGTGCAAATTTATGTAGATGATATCATATATGGTTCTACTAATGAAAATCTTTGCCAAGATTTCGCTAAGTGTATGCAGAAAGAATTTGAAATGAGCATGATGGAGGAGCTCACCTACTTCCTTGGATTGCAAGTCGAACAAACTTCACAAAGAAATTTCATCAGCCAGTCAAAATATACTAAGGATATGCTGAAGAAGTTTGATCTTGACAACGTCAAACCAATCAGTACCCCTATGGCAACTTCGACCAAGCTGGAACCTGATGAAAGCGGCAAACCTGTTGACCAACGTAAGTATCAAGGTATGATTGGTTGTTTACTTTATTTAACTGCTAGTCGTCCCGATATCATCATGTTTAGTGTTTGTCTGTGTGCTCGCTATCAAACTAGTCCTAAGGAATCATACATGTCCGTCGCTAAGCGTAACTTTCGATACCTTAAGGGTACTGTTACAGTGGGCTTATGGTATCCCAAATCCACATCCTTTGACCTCATCGGTTATTCGGATGTTGATTTTGTAGGATGCAAAGTCGATCGTAAAAGTACAAGCGGCACGTGTCATTTATTAGACAAGGCTCTAGTCTCTTAGTTTAGCAAGAAGCAGCGCATTATCCACAACAGAAGCTGAATATATCGCAGCTGGTCGTTGTTGTGCACAAATTATGTAGATGAAGCAAACCCTTGCAGACTACAACCTTTCTTTTATGCACATTCCTATATTCTATGATAACACTAATGCCATCAACTGTCACGACCCGCACCCTGTTTAGGGGCACGAGCACGTGGGTACGTCTAGCCTACACTGCAGTATCGGCGGTAGAACGCTGTAAAGGTCATCTAGAATATATAGAATCTAAGACACAATAATATAACCTGTCATCTCCGCACGGAGGAATATAACCACAACTCAATCACATAATTCTAAGGAAGATAAACACGATGATAAAGATAAAGATAAAGATAAAGATAAAGATAAAGATAAAGATGAGATAAATAGTCTGAAATAGTGCCTAGCCACAATCACAAGTTCAGAGACCAAGACATAAAACAATATCCCAAAATAAATACTACAAGTCTCAAAGTATCAAACTCGAATGTAATCAAGACAAAATCTAGGTGAACTAGGTCACTACTGGCGGTACGTCCTCTACGAGCACCGGGTCCACAGGCTGGTCCTGGTCGTAGGCTCCATCTATGCTAAACCCGTAGTAGGTCGGGCAATCTGTATCTAAATCATCTGAAAAACAACGGGATTATCCTGTCAGGATATGCGCAAGTACAAACGCCAACAGCAGTTCCATGTGAGTTGACAAGTACTATAAAAGACAATCATAATGAAATACAAGATAGAATATCAAGACTGAAAGTAAAACTGTATAAGAGAACTGTATATCATGTCATGTGTGAGATATAAGATAAAACTGGAATATAAATAAATGGAAAGTAATCTGCGGTATGATGTAAACATAAAAATAAAGTGCCATGAGATATTAGAGCGTTATGTAATCGACTTGGGTCAAGATCAGGCTGTTCCATTTGACCGGCTATGCACAGGTAGTATAATAATATAGGGATCAGGTCGGCCAAAATGGAAAGCTATGCACAAGTAGTATAAGGTCAGGCTACACCCTACGTGTGGTGAGGGTGGAGCTATGCACAAGTAATAAACAAGTAAGGGTAATGATCACATAACCTCTAATAACTCCCCCATCCCCGAGTAGTATAATGAATCCAGACATGACAGGTCATGACACGGGATTCGAAGAGCAAGGGGCCATCCCACTCCCAAATTGGTGTCTATACAAGTACAGGAAACAATATCGAACAATGTACTCATATACCAGGTAAACCAGGAATGACATCTCATGACGAGATTCACGTATACTAGTCCGTGTGTCCTCGTGTCGAGAATCAAGTATAACACTACAACTGAATCGGATATAGTAGATATCAAGACAATGAAAACTATCAGAGAATGTACTCGCCTGTCGTCATGAGCTGAGAAAATCGAAACTACAACCCACTCAATGAGCCACGGACGGTCAACTCGCACAAATGTCTTCTAATGCTGAAACAGATATTACCAACATTCTCAGAATGGTCAAATTAGCTAGAAACGCCTACCCATAAGTCTATTTCTGGACACAGGAGCAAAACGGTAATTTTGGATAAAATGGTGTCCGCCGTTGGACCCACTTTGTACCGAAAAATGTGCCAGAATCTACGGTCTCTAAATTCATGAAACTATATGTCAACAGGTCCGGTTTGACGAGACGAACCCAATGGTATGTCCAATTTTGGATTCCGGTGGACTGTGCACAAAATCACCCGTTGAATGGGATTGTGGGCCCGCCAAAATGGCGTCCCGATCAACGGCCTCAGAATCGGACCAAACTTGGCATACAGGACCAGAAAAATATTTCGAGTCCAATGGCGCAAGTTTCGTCACGATTTAATGAGTGTGCACAAAGTAATTGACAAATATGCAAAAGGTCGATACGGTAAATTTTTGACGGATACGCATTAAATTCGTCGCGTACACGCGACCAATTTGAATTCCGTTAAAGCCCACACGACCTCGAATTCGATACGCACCTTTCGATACTTTCGGTTCGTGACCACGTCGCCCGGATTGACGGGACGGACGGCGTATCAGGACAATTTTTCTAAAAATCCACTTTTAAAAATCAGTTTTTTCTCCAACTTCACAAACCAATAACTTTCTGTACAATACATAAAATTTAATTCTACAAAAAAGATTTTAAAGCCCTATAGGTTGTCTACAAGTCCCTTCAGACCAATTTTGAAAACTCGCAACACGCTGGTCGCAAATCGGCCACAAAGTTGGGGTTTCGGAACAGTTTCTAAACCCAGAAAATCGAGTTTTTTCTCGATTTTGGAACTCGTTTTTCGTCGCACATGGTGCGAATCGGCACGAAGTATTTGAAGAAAATTAAAGGTGTATATGTTGGTATCATACCTGACCAAGTGTTCGTAAAATGACGGAGCGAGGAAGGAGAAATCTATTTCCGAAGTTGGCCCTTCGCTGACAGTTTTCGCGCGCGGGTGGGATGCTCGTTGCACTTTTTCCGACGAAGGACGGCCACGGGTTGGTCGACGTCGACGTCGGGGTGCACCTTGGGTTGGGGGTGACGGCTAGGGTTTGGTTTTTCTAAAAAATCCTTCTCTCTTTCTCTCTCAATACACACACATATATATATATATATATATATATATATATATATATATATATATATATATATATATATATATATATATATATATATATATAATGGGCCGCTCGGTTTAAATAAGGGACGAAGTGGGGAGGCCGCTCGGATTTAACGCAGCATACTGCTGCTGCTTCTATTGTGTGTGTGGGTGCATTTGTTTGCTTGCTATATTTGATTCTTTTTTTTTTCTTTTTTTTTTCTTTTCTTTAACCTTAAGCTATATATATATATATATATATATATATATATATATATATATATATATATATATATATATATATATATATATATATATATTTTGGAATAAGGACATTTTATTGAAACGGAAATAACTCCACAGAGGAAGCAAACACGACAAACCGGCCGGCCCACACAAAAGGCCCGCCCAAAATGAAATTTGAAAATCAAAAATAAAAAACCGGACCCAGTCCCGAGGGGGGGTCACGTGGCAGCCCGTGCGGGGACCGAGGGGGCCAGCTGCGCGCTCGGGACGCGAAGCGGGTGGGCGCGGAACCCGAGCGGACAGGGGCGGGGCCCGAGGCGGCGCGCGCAGGCCGGGAACACACCGCCGAAAAGGGACGTCCGCCTGGGATGGGGCCGCGAGGCCGGAGAAAGGACGGGGGAGGGGACGCCGAGCGATGCCGGAGGCGGGGGAGTCGCCGGAGGAGGGACAGCGGAGCCTCTGCCACGAGGGGAGGGGGGCCTCGGGACCAACACCCTCGAGAGCTGCGGTGACGCCCGAACGAGGGGGCTCCGGCAGGGGGACTGACTGCCCGACCACTGGCGGAGGGAGGAAACTCAGGGGACGGAGGGTGGCCGAGAGGAGCGAGGGCGGCGAGCCGGAGGGGGGCACGACGCGGGAGGCATGGGGAGGGACTCGCCCACGGAGGGGGGCACGACCGCGAGACCGACGCATCGCCCGAGGACGGGCCACGACGCCGGGGGAGGCTCGGCGCCGGGAAGGCGGTCCACGGCGGCCAGAGGGGATCTACTCCGGGGGATGGCCATGGCGAGGGAACCCGGACCGGCGGGGAGGACTCGGCCCCGCCAGGGGAGGCCAGGTGGAGGACGCTAGGAGGGGCGCCGCCAGAAGGAGGACTCGGCCCCGCCAGGGGAGTCCAGGTGGAGGACGCCAGGAGGGGCACCGCCAGGGGAAAAGAGGGGGGGTGTGGATCACGGCATCCGGAGGAGGAGAGACGGCACGGAGGATGGCCGACGAAGGGGGATAGGATGGGAGAGGAGCCGACGGAGCACGCGCACGCCTGGGGGGAGACGAGGGGGTTGCTCGACCGGCGGGGGCCGCTCAACGGCAAGGAGAAGGGTGGCTCAACGGAGGGGGGCTCTCGAGCATGAGCCGAAGCGAACGCCGTAGCCCGGAGGGCGGCTGAGAAGCGGCCAGGGGGGGAGCGACGGGGACGGTGTCGCAAGGCCAACCGGCAACGAGATGGGTGGGGGGGAGCGCTCTGCAGGGGGCCGCGGGGCCACGAGCGTCCAAGAATCAGCGCTCGCCGCACGGGGAAGAGCACCGCCGACCGGAGGAGGGTGGGGGAGCCCAGTCTCGTCGGAAGGGGAGACCAGAAAGGTGGGGGAGGGACCCGAGGGCGGCGGGGGGGGGGGCCTGGGCGGGGTGAGGGAGAGGGACCCCCTGGGGAGAGGGGACGGGGAGATGGAGAAAATCCGCACCGGCGTCGCTGGGGGCGGGCTCGGGGCTCCGCGGCGGTAGTGGAGGAGCAGCCTGAAGGGGGGTGCACACCGAGACGCACGGTGGAGGATGGGGGCGTCGAATCTGGGGGAGCCTTCCTACGCCGAGCACGGGGACGACGGGGGCGACGCCTAGACCGGCGCCTAGGGAGGCAGGGGGAGAAAGGTGGGGGGAGCCCCCACGGCGTGAAGAAGACGCCGACGAGTGGGAGGACTCCCCACAGGGGTGGCGGCCAGACGGCCAGCCAACAGGAGAAAGGAGGGCGGTGGCGGTCGAGGAGGCCCCAACCAGGGGCCGGACCGAGGAGGCCGTCCCCCCGAGAAGTCTGCCAGCCGCGCGTCTCGTGCTCCGGAGGAGGAGAACGGAGCCGGCCCATCATCAAAAACAAATATATATATATATATATATATATATATATATATATATATATATATATATATATATATATATATATTTATATTTATATTTATATTTTTTTTCAGCCAACCGCGCGTCTCGTGCTCCGGAGAAGGAGAACGGAGCCGGCCCATCATCAAAAACATATATATATATATATATATATATATATATATATATATATTTTATATATATATATATATATATATATATATATATATATATATATATATATATATATATATATATATATACACACACACATAAATACATGCATACATACATACATACATACATACATATTACATACATACATACATACATACATACATACATACATATATTATATACACATATAAGTATATTTATTTATATAAAATAAAACCATAATATTTACCCATTAATATATATATATATATATATATATATATATATATATATATATATATATATATATATATATATATATATATATATATATATATATATATATATATATATATATATATATATTTATATATCCCATAAATGGAATAATAACTAAATATATAAATAAATAAAAATCAGAATTTATTTATAACAAAACTAATTTTTTTATATATATTAAATATATTAAACTTTTATAAATAAAAACTCTATCAGTAAAATACTTATTTAAATAATAATATATAAACACTAACAATAATATTTAAATAATATTAAAAAAAATAATGTAAATGACCATATTAGCCTTATTTCAGAAAAGTGGGGGTGACAAATCCACCCTCCTAAAAAAAATTTCGTCCTCGAAATTATAGCAAACAAGCACGATAACAGTAGCAAGAACAAAGAAGAAAAAAAATACCTCAAGGCTCGAAGAGATAAGGGTAACGCTCCCGCATCTCGTCCTCCCTCTCCCAGGTAGACTCTCCTTGAGAGTGATGCCTCCATGCGATACGAACCAAAGGGATAACTTGGTTCCAGAGCACCTTCTCCCGACGATCCAGAATCTCCACAGGCTGCTCTGGATAGCGGAGAGTAGGCCCCACCTCTAACTCGGAGTGATCCAATACGTGACTAGGGTCTGCCACGTACCGTCTCAACTGCGACACATGGAACACGTTATAGACTCCCTCGAGCGTAGGCGGCAAGTCTAGTCGATAGGCCACTGCACCGACCCTTCCAAGAATAGTGAAAGGTCCGATGAAGCGTGGACTAAGCTTCCCGCCTCGGCCAAAACGAATCGTGCCCCGTGTCGAAGAAATCCTCAAAAATACCATATCGCCAACCTAGACACAAGACAAGACTCAATAAAAGATCCTAAAGCAAATAATCACAAACAAGCACAAACAGAAACAAATACTAACCTCGAACTCTAACGGTCTCCGGTGGCTATCGGTCCAATGCCGCTGTCTATCCCGAGCCACCCGAAGTCTATCCCTGATCAACTTAACCTTCTCTGCTGCATCCACCACCATCTCCGGGCCAAGCAAAACTCTCTCACGGACATTGTCCCATGACAAGGGAGTACGACATTGTCCCATGACAAGGGAGTGCGACATCTCCGTCCGTATGTACCATTATGTACAGTCTAATAATTCCAAAATGTACAAGGACCTATTTTATACAATTGTCATTGAATATCAACTAATAATGATATTTATAATATTTAATTAACGAATACGTAGAAATATTCATTAGGTCATTAAAATGAAATACAACACAATCATACCAAAATACATCAACACGAATGTCATTAGACGTACCGCATGACTACATGGGCTTGGGCTTATTTTGGGTCCAATCTTGACTAGTTCGGTACAACCGGGTTACCTAAAACTCAATAATATAATTAATAAATAAATAAATCTTTGGTAAGGGTTAAGTTGTAACTTGGCTTGGTTTTTCTAGTTAGGATATTACTATTTCTTAGCCTTCCCTACCAGGGCTAATACACTAGTCAAAGCACACCATTGCACTAATCGTGCCACGATTTCTAGTCACCTTGTACTCAAAAACTCCACCATGGCTAAAGTCGTCTACCATAATAATTAACTAAGTAATTATTTATAAAAATTCTAAAAATCACCATTTAACTCAAATAAATAAATAAAAAATATATTATCAAAATTCCGAGAAGAGGAATTACACATCAAATGAAGGTTCGGGAGCAGGATATTCTGAAGACAACTTTTAATACTCGCTACGGCCAGTATGAATTCTTGGTTATGCCGTTCGGACTCACCGATGCCCCAATAGTGTTGATGAACATGATCAATAAAGTTTTTCATAAGTATCTGGACAAGTTTGTCTCAGTCTTCATTGATGACATCTTGATCTATTCGAAGACTGAGGAGGAGCATGTAGAGCATCTGCGGATTGTGTTAGAGATTCTGCGAAAGAAGAAGCTGTACGGAAAGCTCTCGAAGTAAGAGTTCTTCTTGGATAGAGTGGAGTTCTTGGGGCATGTGGTGACTAGAGAGGAGAGGGGATTTCTGTAGATCCCAAGAAGATTGAAGCTGTGGAAGCTTGGGCACCTCCCAAGTCAGTAGCTGAGGTTCGTAGTTTCCTGGGGCTAGCAGGTTACTACCGAAAGTCCGTTAAAGATTTTTCCAAGATAGCAGAGCCAATGACGAAGCTTACGCGAAAGGACAAGGAGTTCATCTGGAGCGACGCCTGCCAGTCAGTATTTGAAGAATTGAAGAGAAGACTCACTACAACACCAGTTTTAGCTTTGCCATCAGGATCTGGAGGATTCGTCATTTACAGCGATGCATCAGAAAAAGGCTTGGGATGTGTGCTTGAGCAGACAAGAGGGTTATTGCTTATGCTTCTAGACAGTTGAGGCCTCATGAGAAGAATTATCCTACACATGACTTGGAGCTTGCAACAGTCATTTTTGTCTTAAAATTGTGGAAGCACTATTTGTATGGAGAGAGAGTGGACATCTTTACGGACCATAAAAGCCTGAAGTATGTCTTTACTCAGAAGAAACTGAACATGAGGCAGTGAAGGTGGCTGGAACTCATGAAATATTTCGACAACAATCTGCAATGCCATCCTGGAAAGGCAAATGTGGTAGCAGATGCTCTCAGTCGATATCCTGTTGCTATGTTCCTTACTATGGACCGGCATCTTCTAGAGGACCTTGAGAGTCTTGGAATTGAGATCATTCTTCCAGGAGTTCATGGACAGCTGATGCACATGCAGATACAGTCAGGACTGATAGAGAAGATCAAGGAGGCCCAGTTTCTAGATGAGGGACTACGATGTCTCAGAGGTCAGGCAGAGGCAGGATTGCTCGACGACTTCACTATTGCAGATGATGGATCCATGAGGTACGGAAACCAGTTGTGTGTGTCCAAGGATTTGTAGGAGGAGGTTATGCAGGAGGCCCACCAGTCATAGTATTCTATTCATCCTGGATCTACTAAGATGTATAAGGATCTGCGGGAGTATGTTTGGTGGTATGGAATGAAATGAAAGGTTGTGAGATTCGTTTCTAGATGCCTTGTGTGCCAGCAGGTCAAGACGGAGCGCCAGAGACCAGCTGGATTACTCCAGCCTTTACCTATTCCGGAGTGGAAGTGAGAATACATAACCATGGACTTCGTCTCTGGTTTGTCGTGTACACCCGGTAGCAAGGATGCTATTTGGGTTATCATGGACAGACTGATGAAATCCGCTCACTTTATTCCGTTCAAGGTCGGGCTATCGACCGAGAAGCTTGCAGACCTCTACATGCGTCAGATTGTGCGGATTCACGGAATGCCCGTGAGTATTATTTCAGACAGAGACAGCCGCTTCACATCATACTTCTGGAGGAGTCTACAGCTGAGCTTGGGTTCACAGTTGAAGTTCAGCACTGCCTATCATCCACAGAGTGACGGGCAGTCCGAGAGGACCATTAAGATATTGGAGGACATGCTGCGGGCTTGCGCACTCGACTTCGGCGGTTCATGGGAGGATCATTTGCATCTCATGGAGTTTGCCTATAACAACAATTATCATGCTAGCATCGAGATGACACCGTTCGAAGAACTGTACGGACGGAGGTATCGTACACCTTTATCTTGGGACGACATTGGTGAGAGGACTTTGCTTGGGCCAGATATGGTGGTAGATTCAGCAGAGAAGGTCAGACTGATCAGAGAGCGTCTCATAGTTGTACAGGATCGGCAGAAGCACCGGGCGGACAGCAGCAGACGGCCACTGGAGTTTGCAGTGGGAGATAGAATATTCCTGAAGATCTCGCCGACCCGAGGAACCATTCATTTTGGCAGAGGCGGGAAGCTCGATCCAGGTACATCGGATCCTTCGACGTGATGGCGCAGATTGGTGAGGTGGCGTATCGACTTGCACTTCTTGCCAGCTTGGATGGAGTACACGACGTCTTTCACGTGTCCCAGCTTCGTCGCTACATTCCATATTTGAGTCATGTGGTGGACTACTCATGGCTTGAGGTGGGTCCGAGCTTGACCTCCGAGGAGCAGCCAGTCGAGATCCATGATCGGAGGGAGAAGCAACTGCGAAACCAGACTATTCCACTTGTCTGCGTCATGTGGAGACATCACCCTCCAGGAGAGTCCACGTAGGAGCGCGAGGACGAGATGCGGGAGCGATATCCCAATTTGTTTGCTTGACTGTTGTGCTTTGTTTGAGTTTTTTTAATTCAATAAATGAAGGTGTTTAAACATTTTGTCGTGATTTTGTTTTGAAAATTTATTTTGTTGTTCCTTGAATTTCGTGGTCGAAATTTTTCGGGGGGGGGGAGGGAGATTTGTGACCGCACTTTCTCGAATTTTGTTTTTTTAAATAAATTCTTGAAGTATGATTTTTTGAGTAAATTTTATAAAGGCCACTTTATTTTAACTTTTGCTTTGGTTGGGTTGTTGGGCTAAACTTGGGCCCAAAAGCTTCCTTTCAGTTCCACATGGGAGCTGAACCTTCTTTTTGCTTCCAAACCTTCTTCCTAACAGCATAGTAGTGGAGAATCAATTTTAGAAAGTAAGGTTGTAACCGTTTGCTTGGAGAATAAACTCCAAATTCTCTCGCCCTTTTTCCTTCCTTATCTCCAAGCCACCACCTCTTCCCGACTCTATATAACCCAGGGTTTTCCTTGATCGATCAATCCTTGGCCATTATGAGGAGGTGCTGGAAGGTTTCTCATTCAACCTTCTTCCTCGACGAGTTGGGGGTGCTCGAAGAATTTCCCTACAGATTCTTCCAGGAAGATTCTTTCCTGATCCAAGGGTTCGTTGTTCTTCCTGATCTATTAGATTTTGGTAAGGATTATTCAAATTTTCGATTTACTCTAGATTCATTTGTGGATCGGAATTGTTTAGATCTGTTCATCTTTTTCTTGTATTAGATCAATGAGGAGTCAGAGCAGTGATCAATTCAATCAGATCACCTTCACCTCAAATTTTATTGTTCTATTGTCTTCCTTGCTTAGTTATAAGCCACTTTAGAACTTGAAGATTTTGGTTTTGATGGTCACATTTTTGTAAATCTAAGTTTATATTTTTTTTCAGTTTTTCTTGGTTTGGATCTCTTAAACTTTGTTATTTTCAAAAACTACTTCTTCCATGTTGTAGAGAATTCAATTTTATTCAGTCTAAACCTTTACTTTGTCCAATTTCGAGTCCTTTAGCCCAAGTTATGGACATTGAAAGTTTCTAAAACTCTATGGCCAGAGGCTTGATGGTAGGGACGACACCTCGCGCACTTCGTGTGCACCTCATGCGCACCTTACGTACCTTTTGGTCCGTGTACCTTGCACCTTGTGCACCTTTTGGTCCGCGCACCTTGTACCTCGCACACTTTTTGGTTCACACACCTTGTACCTCGTGCACCATTTGGTCCGTGCACCTTACACCTCGCGCACCTTTTGGTCCATGTACCTTTCACCTCGCGCACCTTTTGGTTTGCGCACCTTGTAGCTCGTGCACCATTCGGTCCGTGCACCTTGTACCTCGCGCACGTTTTGGTCCGTGCACCTTACACCTCGCGCACCTTTTTGTCCGCGCACCTTGCACCTTCCGCACCTTGTGTACCTTACACCTAGCGTACGTCGTGCACCTTGTACCTCGTGCACCTCGTGCACCTTATACTTCGTGTACCTTGCACCTCGCACGCCTTGCACCTTGTGCCATGTGCCTTCTGTCCGTGCGCGAATTACTCTAAATGACTATTTTTGCCCGTTTAAGCTATTTTGTAGCTAGAATCTTAAAAAACTTAAAACATAAAAGTTGTAGATCTTTGTCTTGGCTTTAAGAATCTTTCTGTCTCACTTTAATCAGAGTTCATATGTGACTTATAGTTTCAATCACACATGGATGTTTTTTTATCTTCTTTGCATGTTTTTTTTTCTATACTTGGCCTAAATTGCGACGACCCGACTTGACACTTGATAGTCTTGAGATAGTAACTTGAACTTGACTTAAATATGATAATATGAACCCGTCTTGATAACTCTTGATAAGTGGCCCGTCGAGGCGCACTCCAGACAAGTACTCTTGACATGATAAGTAACTTGACATGACATATATAATCTTAAAAGGTTGTTGCGACAGCTACCCTGACTTGCTAAGTAACTCTTATCTTGACACCGTGGTTAACTTTTTTGATTGTGCATGTACAAGCTACCTGTCTCGTCTTGTATCATGTCTAGGACATGGATTCCTGGTTACTACGGTCAGGAACTTACAATGAATCTGACCAGGTTAATGACTATATTGATCAAGTAGTTCATATAGAGAGATTTTTTCCAGTTATAGACGATCCCGTTATCCCGGCCACACCTGAGGGACTTGTAGCCTGTCGACGAGTAGGGCACATTTCCAGCCCACTGTCATGTGGGGCAATTCTTGAAAACATAAAAACTGAAAGCACACCAGTAATCTTGATAATCTTGTAACTCTTATAAATCACCTCGTCTGAATAACCTGGATAGTTGTAGGGCTTGTGACTGCGAAAACATCTCACTGCATCTTGTTAGTAACTAGGCATGTGATAACCCTAGTTAGCTAAGGATAGCAAGCCGTAGGACTTGATTGGTCGTGTCTGAATGCTTGCTCGTGATTAGCATGGGAATTATATTATTTTATTCTAACCCTGTCTTCTTGTCGTTTAAGCACGTTCATTTATTTATTCTTCTATTTATTATATTCTGGTTTTAGTTCCTTAATGAAGCCTCCCTTGTAGCGCTTGCTCTTTCTGGGGTCTGACCCAGCTGGTTTTGTATGGCCAGATTTTGGAGTGATACCCGAAGATCTTCCTGCTTATCAGCCAGATGGTGAACACCAGGCGTAATCCTAGAAATGAGTGGGTTTCTTATTTTGCTCTCCCACTCTAATATAAATTATTCTTTTGAGCCGTTTAGCCGTCGAGCAAGTGTTAGCTCGTGTTGAACTAAATTTCTGTTTTGCTAAGGGCTGTAACATGAGTGACAAATCCTATGGTTGATCATGTATGACCTAACTCTTGCTAGTCTCGTATTTTGTATGACTAGCTAGATGATCATCTGAATATATAATATTTAGGACGCCTTACTTTGTATGTATGATGATCTAACATCGTGTACATTTATTTGCTTGCCTGAGATTGAAACATTAGGTTTATTCTTGACCATAAGGTACTGATGGCTTGTAGATAAACCCTCATACATCTAGACAGCCGCGACCGTACTGCGAGGTAGATTATACTTCAATGTACGTAGCTGGCTGTGTATATCCCCCGCTCTCTACCATTCTGGTTCTGGGGTGTGACAAACCCTAACCCTAAAGGAACCCTAGTGGCCGGCCACAACCCTTGCATATATAACTTCATGTTAGCCCCCTCTTGCCTCTTTTATTACACACATAAATCCTAATTTGTGTTCTTCCCCAAATTTCACCCTCTTTATCCAAATTAACTCCAAATTGAGCCTAATCAATTACAATACACTTCCCTAGTATAGAGGAGGTCTCTAGTGGCTAGCTAGCAAGGATTGGGAGCAATTTGATCACTGGAGCTTGGTGGAGATCTAGATCTAGAAGCTTTCATTGAGATTCCAACTTTCAATAGGTAATTATGACCTCTAAATTTATTAATATTTTGTTTTCTCTCCATAGATGCATTAATTTAGGGTCCTCCTAGCCGTAGGCTGAGTTTGGGTTCGATTCGTGTCCATTTGGTATGCGTATCGGAGGAGTATCGAAGTATTGTGTAAAGTGTTCGATGAAATGCCATATACTAATGAATGTTAACAATTTACAAAACTAATTTTATGATTTTGCAGCCCTTGATGTGTAGATCTCAGATCCAAGTGACTAAGCACGTTTTGGACACGTTTTGTGTCCATTCTTGGACACGGAGAGGCCTGCACACACTGTGTGCAGTGTCCTGATACCCGAACACGTGTAACCCCGCTTTCTCGGAATTATTAAATTTTGGTATTTCTTGATATTTTAGAATTTTGAAAATAATTATTCATTTTATTTTGTGGATTTGTACTTTTGATTAATAAATACCTATTTATATTTTATAAAAGGAAATATTGGTTATAATTTTTTTAGAAGGATTTTTGGAAGGGAAGATTCTAGCAATTAGTTGGAGTGCTTCCCAAGGTTTCTAACCACCTTGTAACAACCTAACTAATCACTATAACTGAATATTTGGTAAGTTTGTAATAGCAGGGAAGGGGAGGGGCCTAAGTGTAAACTGCCATTTTATTTTTCCTTATATGAGTCTCTGTGTGAGGAGAGAGAAACAAATCTCATCTCCTCACAACCGATCACCAGCTCCCTATTTTCCCCCAAATCCACCAGAGCCCCTAACCCTAATCCTAGATTTTGAGGAGACGACCATGGCTGCGGCGGCCACCACTCCACGACACCCAGCAGTGGAGCCATCTTCTCACGGCAGCATACCCGATCCTCCCACTGCGAGCCACCTCTACTTCGAGCGGCGGCGATCCTTTCTGAGCAGCGGGCGGCGACGTATCGGGCTCCTTTCCGGTGCCGTCGACGATGAAGGATCTCCTTCTCCAGCGACTAGGCGGTTTCCTCTCAGGCGGCGCACGATTGCCCGTGGCAGTGCTCGAATACATGGACTCTTCCGGTGATGGCGAGATCCTCTTCCTGGCGGTGACTGGCCGTTGATCTCCACGATGGCGCGACATCCTCCCGGTCGACGACGGCGAACGGGTCGTCTCCTCCTGCGCTGGTGACGAGCCGATCAGTTATTTCGTCGGTCGTCTCCACCGTCAACAACGACGAGTAGACTCTGATTTCGGTGATCTTCTCTAAAGACTCCTCCGACTGATCCTCTTCTTCGGTGATCCGATCTCCCCGATGATCGTACGGTGAATCGACGACGGCGACACGGTGGGTATCTGATCGAATTTCTTGATTCATGGAGTTCTTCATGAATTTTGGTGGAATGTGTTGAACTGTCTTATGATTTCATTTCTGTTCTTGCTCAGTACCTGTTTGATGCAATGCCCCTGAGGAACTATCGAGCACTATTAGCGTGAGGAGGCTATGTCCGATCTCTGGGGGATCAAGTCTTCACTTCGGGACCAGATTTGCATTACTCAGGTAATTGTCTAACATCCATGTTATTGTATGATTCTTTATTTGAATCTAATAGAGGTGTCAGACAGGATAGGGTCGGGATCGGGACAGTGTGTTCGTGTCCAGAGTTGTGTTCGTATCCAGTGGTTGCGTTGTGTCTTGTGTGCGTGATCAAGGGTGCTATTCGTGTCTAGCCATTGTGTGTGTGTTCATGGGCGATGGCGTGGTTGGGGACTGGAGAAGTCTATACTAAGGCCTGGAGCTTGTACCGAGCATTGCTTCGAATGTCACCTGAGTTTTTGATTTTGGAAGTTATTTTAGACAGTTGATTTTGAATAATATTTTAGACAATTAATTTGAATACTATTCTGGACAATTCAAATGTTATATTGAACATTCAATTTTGAATGATTTGTTGGACTTTTGTTTTCTGTGTTGCTAAACTATTTGATTTGGTTTTGTATTTTGTTTTGGCTAACTTTATACATTATTGGTGTGAAATGGAGAGTCTGATGTGTTGGGGAAGGGGATTCAAATGAGATGTTGAGAAGTTGAATGAATTTGAGCAGTTGGCAGCTCGATATTTTTGGACTGTGTAATGATGGATTGATCCTGGGTTTTGTGTATAAAGGAAGATGGATTGTTGGCGGTTAGCTAAGCAGTGGTAGTAGCATGCATTGATCAGTTCAGGTCAGGAAAACAGAAGGGTTGTCTGTATATTGAGAAATTATTGTGTGGGTTTTCAAGTGCTGGAGACTATTAATTTTGGTTGTGGAGGGCCTATCAAGTGGGCTTGGTAGCTAATTTATAGGTAAATTGATTCAATTAGTTGGGTTGGATTTCAGATTGTAAGCGTTAGATTTATTTTGAATAATTGGGTTTTAGTTAAGTACATCCATGGTTTGTTGGCATCTTAAATATCATAAATTCTTAATAATTTACTTGCTACTTTTGGTTAACTATACTTTAACAATTTATAGTAAGATTTTAAGTAGTCATGTATTAAATAGTATGTTTCTATACAATATTTTGGAATATAGTATTTAACCTATGTATATATTCTATTGTAGCTAAAAAGAGTATAAGTTAATAATGATTAGTATAATTAATTGGTGATTGACTAGTTAGTTAGGAATATATAAGATAACTTGTTAACAATATTAGTTAAACGGTACCTAACCGATTTACACCTAATCAGGTGGACTTACAGATCTTCTTCGTATTCTCGATCACCCTGAGCAAGGCAAGTACATTATATGGTCTTGTGCATTTACATTCATGTCTTTTACTTTTCATCTTGGACACGATATTACACGATATGGTCTTGTACTCTTGATTCATGTTCCATGTATTTTACTTGTGTCTGGGGAGGGAAAATACTATATGTGTGTGATCAAACCCAAGTTACAAATTCATGTGAATAGATTAGGCCTCGCACCGTGCACGCGGGACCTAAGCCGTACCATTATTTATGTTCCATGTTCTACCCAAGACGATCACACATTCTGGATGTATTTCGATATATTGCACACATCAGGTTCCTTGTATATTTCATGTTCATGCTTCATTTCATGTTTCCTATATTTTCTTTTCAGTATTCGTGTTCTCATTTTCTGTACTTTATATTTCATGTTCTCCTGTACTCATTTCTATATCATGATGTTCTTGTTCATTACCTAGGACTGTACTTTGCTCCGTTCCTGACTGGATATGTTGTAGGAGTACTTGCAGGATATTGTTCTACCTTCTGGGCCAGAGCCCGGGATCTTAGCTGAACAGGATGTAGACATGACTTAGCTAGAGGCTTCAGGTTTAGATTATTTAGCTTTACTCTTAGATATGGTTTTAGTGTTCATTGCGTATTTCATTCTTGTTGACTCTGGTACTTTACATTATGTAGATTTGTGGATTATGGTGATCTTTTTGGGATCGTTTATAGATGCTGTGATTTATACTTATTGACTTGTCAGTTTCCCTAGTTTGGTACAGCTTACAACGCTGAGTCTTCCAACGTAGGCTGGGCATGTCCGACTCGTGTCCGATTATTCGGGAGCGGGTCGTGACATATTTTTAGTGGTGGCCCATTCAGGTCAATCCTAATAGTACCTAGGTATTAGTGTACTATTGGAGGACTTGATTAAACGAGGAAAACTTGATCACAACATAGGAAATCTGGTACATCGGGTATATTGATATTCTATAAACACTTGTTGTTTTTAGGTTTAGAAAATTTTAACAGTTTTTTTTTCCAGATAGTTCAAAAGAACGCGACACCGGAACCTTTGATCCACCTACACTTGAGGGTTTCGAGCTTCCACTACCTTCTATCGCCATACTATCCCCATGGATTGTACGCAGTTGACGGAGACGTTTCAAGAGTTCCTTGACACCCAGAGGGAGCAGGCCATCCTTTTTCCAAGCCAGATTTGTGGATAAACTCTCTGAGACAAGAAGGACTTCTGACTTCCAGACTCTCAGACCTTTGGACTTCTCCGACACCGAGCGCATACCTTGCACCGAGGAGCAGATTAAGAACCTGGAGCCGCCACTGAAGATCATCCAAGTCAATGAGGACCCAACTCCTCTAAAGATTGGAGCCACCAGCCAGGAGATCCAGAATGTAGCACATACAATAGAACG
Source organism: Iris pallida (assembly GCA_029216955.1). NCBI lineage: Eukaryota > Viridiplantae > Streptophyta > Magnoliopsida > Asparagales > Iridaceae > Iris > Iris pallida. The sequence continues at coordinate 1,042,996 of JANAVB010026200.1, forward strand.
AGACAAAAAGCTGAAGCTCAGGAGAGACATGAAGACTTATGTTGGAGATAACAGCTACTTTGGACCCACAAAGTGTCGCCACACTCAGACAACGCTTCTTCAGCCCAGCGGGAGATTCAGATTCAGATTCAGCTGATGATCATTTGCAATTTCTGCTGCCGCTCAAGACAACACTTTGACGAGTGTCGCAAGCGACTGAGCCTATGCTTTTACTACGGATCGCCTGCCCATCAAGTTATGGATTGCCCGAAGACCGTTGATCATACTGCCCAAGACAAGCACGAGGAGCATCAGGACTACAGCAAGGGGACCAACCTATCCAGATTCAGCAATCATATGGAGCACTACCGCATGGACCAGTCTACGTCAGGACAGTTGAAGAAGTTGAAGTGATTCCAGTCTCGAAGGAATACTGAAGACAGACTGAAGGCAGAAGGCTTCTTTTGCATGGTTGGAGAAAACCATGTATCTTGATTCGCAATCTAGTCTTGTCACGCACCGCTCCCGTAGGAGCGATCGTCCTCGCTAAAGCGTGATGCCGTACGAGCCTAGATTGCGCTCGTGCAAGGCGGGTTCCATAACGGTCGATTTCAGCGACTGCGATGGGATCGTCGCACAGAAGTCCCATACAGAGATATTGAATAATAGCAACGAAAATTTGAATCAAAAAACAAGTTATTCAAGAAGCTCTTTATTGATATTGAAACAAAGATTATAATGGGCGCAAGGCCAAGATTACAAGTCACACAAGCTCACTCTTCTTACATTACAAATTACTCAGCTCTCTCTCTTCTCTCGATACGATGCTTGAGCCAGCGGAAGCTTCGGAAGGTGATATCCATACATTATGTCCCATATAAGTCTTGACTCCATACGACCGTACGCTTCGAATCGCCAAGGAACACCGTGCCTCGACGCATCCAAGCGAGCTCCGCGCCACGAGCTTCTACCTGTGCCTGCACATGTAAACTATGTAGGTGTCAGTACTCAACTGTACTGGTGGGATGAGCTCCTCGCCCACCCATACAAAACTGACACGTTTGATTTACTTTGTGCAACATAGTCTTTTCTTATCAATTATCTTTCTAGTATTATCTTAGGATCAATTTTTATGACAGACGCCTTGGCATACTTGTGTCTGAGGACCATCCCGTGCTTGCAACAACAACGTTAACTCATACCTTGCCTCTAGACCCTTTTCGTGCCAACAACGTTAACCTATCAAGTCGTGTTTGCCTTACGACCATAATCAGGGATGCAACTACACGATAGACTCAATTTCTGTGTGACCGTGCTACAAACCCTTGCTGAGGCCATGCCTCGCAACTCAGTGAGATTTAACCATATCGTCGCCTCGCGGCCCTTGCTACTTTGATCACCAACTGACCCAATCAAGACTTCTGAACTTGTGTCGATCGATTTTGCCTTGCGACGGTTCCTGAATTAAACTCCAGACAACTCAGATCCAACAAATGCAACTTATATGCCAAGACTTATGAGTCGACGCCGCACCCCTGTGCCAAGCATGTCGCCTATGTTGAAGCCACATCTTAGGCCCCAAGCATAATTTTCTAACTTGTATACACCTTCGACTCGACTCAATTCCAAAGGCATACGCACGGATAGCCGCCATTTTGCCGACATCTATATGAACACGGGTCACTGGCAGAACAAGCCATCCTGGACTCATAGCTGGCGTATAGGAAGGTCCGGTCAAAGCAATTAGCGAGCCCCAATGATCGTCCACCGAATACCTGTTGCCTCTACCTGGAACAGCTATACCTGTTTTCTCCCAGGCCGGATCGGTCCTGTGGCCCCAGGTTGTCGATCCGAGGAAACCCTTCCTTTTACTTTGTACAAGTTGTCCATGACTATGCAAGACTCGACTCAAACTGACGTCTCACACAGTCATCATTCTTTCAGTGTTATCATCTCTTCCAAAAACCAAGTTCAAGACTTCTATCCTTGAGACCCCTCGACGATCCACGGTCGTGAGCCTTCTCCCTTGATGCAATATCCTTTTTACTCAACTTAGGAATGACTATTTGATAGCCTTCCATAACTTACCTTGAATCAACCGTGGTTCGTGCCTTAAACACTATGTCCGTGCATCGTACCTTAAACTGACTTGTGATCCGTGCGACATTGTCGTCCAACTCATACTCCATATAACTAGCTTTGAGACCGAAGGACTTCATGGCTAGACCCAGTCGTAGAACTCATAGGACCGTGCTTGCTACTACTTCGATAGCTAACATAACTTGCCTGACTTAAACTCACAACGACTCGACGAGCAAAGGCTGCATCAAGCCTCGTATTGCGGAAATGTGCCGCGCATGCGTTCGACTTCTGAACGACCAAGTCATTTGGGTGCCTAAACTTATGTCAAAAGCCGTGCAATGCAACTTAACTCATGGGGCAAGCCAAGACTATGCCAAGCCTTGGACGATATGACCGTGCATGCTTTCTGAAGCATTCATGCGGGCGACGCCTAAGACTTGGGCTACGTTCATAACTTCGCCAACTCAAACCAACTTTCCTTCTCCCAAGCTACGGGACGAAGGATCGAGTGTCATTTTCAAAGCACGCTATGCACCAACTCTAAGCCGACCGTTGGACCTTTCCATATTCTAACTCAATTCGACCCGTCGGTATTATTTCCTTTAGCTATGTGGATTCGTCTCTTTTATTATCAAGCCTACTTGTGCAAGTTGAAAACATACGATTTATTATGTGAAGGCTAAGATGAGGCAAGTTCATCGAAACTACCCCATCTGAGCGAGCGGTCGCCTCGACCGAGCGATGTCTTCGAGCAGCCATTGAAAGGCTAAGTCCGAACGCCGTCGGCGTTTCGATTCCTCCGATTGACTGAGCGGGACGGGGCACTACAAGTCTTCCCTTAAATTTCTCTTAAGCACCTAGATCATTTCTTGAAACTTCTTGTTTTCTATTTTCAACCCTTGGTTGATGTTCGAAACTTATTTTGAGATATTGTTTCCTATTCGGCAAACTTGTTTCAGATCCATAATTCGATAATTATTTGGAATCCACTATTTGATATCATGTTTCATATTCATTATTTATGGCTTTGTTTTTGGCTTCTATTTGAAATTTTCCTATTCGAACCATGTGATACTCGAGATTTTATTCCTATCCAAAATTTTATTTTGAAACTTGATCTCAATCAAAACATTGTTTGAACCTTCACTCCTATCCTAACACTTGCTTGAGATTCAATCCCTATTCGAGACATCGTTTGAAGATTTTGTTTTCTGTATTGAGACTTTGACTAGTTTCCTACATGAATTCTATTTCCTATTCATGACTTATTTTTTGTTCGAGATTGATCTCTATTCATGATTTTGTTTCGACCTTATTTGAGAATTTGCTTGTTCCATATTCATGATTCAGAACCTTGTACCCTATTCGTTGATTGCCAATATTCTCATAACAGTCAACTGGTAAGCCATAAAGTACAATTCTCACAACTATCTCCGAAAGCTGAAACAAACATAGCCAACATTCTCAGAATAGTCAAATTAGCTATGATTGTTTGTCCTTAAGTCAAATTCTGAACACAGGGGCAAAATGGTTATTTCGGGCCAAAACGATGTCCGCCGTTGGACCCGCTTTGCACCGAAAAGCGTGCCAGAGTTATTAGTCTCTAAAGTCGTCAAACTATATGTCTACGGATTTGTTTTGATGATACGAACCCAACCGTATGTCCAAAGTTAGATTTCGGCGGGCCGTGCACAAAATCGTCCGTTGAATCGGATCGTGGGGCCCACAAAATGGCGATCCGATCAACTGTCTCAGAATCGAACCAAACTTGGCATACATGACCAAAAAAATGATACGATCCTGTTGGCGCCAGTTTTGTCTCGATCTGACGAATGCGCACAAAGTAATTAGAAAATTTACAAAGAGGCCGAAACGGTAAATTTCGACGGATACACATCAAATTCGTCGCGCACATGCAACCAAATTAAATTCCGTCAAAGTCCACACGTCCGCGAAGTTGATACGCACCTTTCGATAATTTTGGTTCACAACCATGTCGCCCGGTTTGGTGGTGTCACGATCCGCACCCTGATTAGGGGCACGAGTACGCGATTACGTCCAGCCTACGCCGCAGAATCGGTGGTAGAACTCTATATAGGTCGTCTACAATAACTACACTAAACAGAATAAGGTACCTGTATAGTATATACACTTCGAATGGAGGTGATATAGCAATACAGTCTCAATCACAAAAACAAACTAGGATAGATAGCACGAAATAGAAATATGATAGATGTGAAAACGGAAAATGAGTTCAACATCCAACACAGCGAGAGTGAAACAAATAACATCACAGAGTCACAAAATATAAATATAAACTACTACAGTCTAAAACCAAAGCTGGATCGTAGTCCAGGCAAGCCTAACTAAACTAACTACTCTGGGAGTACAAAGTCTAGTGGCTCTACTACCAAGCCACGGTCCAGGTCTACTCCATCTAACCCGTCCCCATAATAGGTCGGGCAATCTGCCTCAGAAACATCTGTAAAATTGTCAACGGTATCCTGTCAGGAAAATGAGCAAGTACAAACACCAACAACAGTTCCATATGAATTGACAAATTCTATAAGAGACATTATAATAAAATACAAGACAAAGATATATGAAAACTTCGGAGCCATTCGAAAGCCGACTTACAACCCGTAAACCAAACAAGGACTGGGGTTGTAATCCTTCTCCCGAACAGATCGAACCTAGTCTCCAATCATAGTATAACATAAGAGCATGTAGAATATGTGAAATACAGGGTAAAATTAGCAGGAAATGTATAACAGATGTGAGTACTAAATAGAACGACAATACACATATAGGATGACTTGGAAACTATTCGGAAGTCGAGTTACAACCCTTAAACCAAACAAGGACCGGGGTTGTAACCCTTCTCCCGAATAGAACTTAGCCTCCTATGATAAATAAATATAAAATATGACTTGAATTATTAGAGGGATATGTGATCGGCTTTAGGTAAGTGACAAAGCAGGTTATCCACTTGGCCCGACAATCGCACGGTGTTCTCACGAAAAGTCATGCCGGCCAACCTGGATAACCAACACATGAAGGAATCTGCTATACCCTACGTGAGGTGAGAGTGGCGTAAGCAAAATAATGACAAGAGGCTTTGATCACATAACCCCTAATAATTCCCCTATCCCCGAATAGTATAATGGATCTGGACATGACACGTCATGACACGAAATTCCATAAGAGGGTAGCAAGTCCCCTTAGGAATCGGTATCTATACCAATACACGGAATAAGACAGAAAATGTACCAATATACCACGAAAAATCTAGGAACAACATCCCATGTCATGATCCAACGTATACTAGTCCGTGAACTATCGTGACTGGGAATCGAGTAAGACACTACAACTGAATCGGATATAGCAGATATCAAGACAATGAAAAATATCAGTGAATGTACTCGCCTGTGACCCTGAGCTGATAAGGTGAACAGACGCTCAGAGTAATCACAGACCTAAAGACGAGATACTACAAGTCAAAACATGGTTTAATAATGAAAGAAAAGCTAATCTAGTTATGATATGCAAGTCTAAGTCAAAAACTAGGTCAAACTAAGTCACACCAAGCTAAACTAGGTCACACTAGGTCAACCAAGGTCAAACAAGGTCACCGGAAGTCAATATAAGTCAAACTAGGTCAATCTGGGTCAAAGGTTGACTTACAGTTGACTTTTGGTCAAAAAGTTAACTCTGGTCAACTCTGGTCAACACTGAGTCAACCCTGGGTCAACCCTAGGTCAAACAAGTCAAATGTTGACTAACAGTTGATTTTCAGTCAACTGGTCAACTCTGGTTTGGTTTCGGTCAATTCTAAGTCAAGTGTTGACTTGAAGTTGACTTTCGATCAAAAAGTCAACTCTTGGTCAACGGGGGTCAAGACTAGCCTAAACTACCCTTATCTAGTCATTACCTACCAAGACAACCTATTTTAAAGCCCATCTTAGAAGTCAAACTCAAAATCTTAACAATATCCTATTACCTATATTTACCCTTCACAAGGTAAATACCAATACCTTGTCCATTACAAAGGAAACCCCGCTAATCCTCAAGATACTAGCCTAGGCTCCTTAGGGTAGCTAGATACTATCCTATCTAAGGTTTAACTACCAAGAAATTTAGGGTTCTTGGGCATCTAATCTATCTTATGGTCATGTTGGTCATCTCAACATTACCTTAGGATATCGTCATGATACGCTATGGTATATTGAGATACCACACCCTACTCTCTACCAACCTTCCTAGTTCACTCTTCCACACTCTCCTAGTGTCTAGGTTAGTCCTCTCTACTAGTCCAATAGGATACTAACCTAGTAGGACACTAACTTAGCTAACTCACTACCTAATACTATCACAACCATCACTAACACCAATCACTAACTAACCCTTCTAACTAGACACTCAACCCACACTAGACACCACTCAACTAGGCACTAACTAAGGGTTTATATAGGTCATCTAGGGGATCAATTTGTGGGGCAACATGGGGTTCAAATGGTATATGTATTGAATGAAAAATGAATGGATGAAAGAGTAAATTGATGGAGGGGTGAATGGATTGAATAGAATGGAATGCATGGATGAATGAAGATTGAAATGAAGTATGGATGGACTGAAATTGTGAAGAGGGAATGGATGAATGATGTAGGATTAATGAATGGATGAGTAGGAGAATGAATGAAGAAATGGGTGGATGAAACATGTGAATGAATGAGTGAACCAAGGGATGATATGGGGCTGAAATATGGTGCCTATGGGCTGTCCTATGGGGTGTTCATGGTTGAATGTAAGGGCTGATTTGGAGGCTTATATATGGGCAAATATATGGCTGATTTGTAGGGTTGAATGGGGGCTAAATTGGCTTATGTAGGGGCTGATTTATAGGTGATATGGAGACTTATATATGGGGTGATATGTGGCTAAGTGTGGCTGAATGTAGGGGCTGTTATGGACTGAATATAGGGCTATTTTGGGACTGTCAAATGGGTGAAATGGAGGCTGAAATGGCTGTGTATATTGGGGGTTTAAGTGGACTATTTTGGGGCTGAAATGGATGTGAATATGGCTGATTTGTGGGCTGTAATGAGCTGTGATATAGGGGCTAATTTAGGGGTAATATATGGCGGATATATGGGGCTGTCCCCCCTATAACTGCTGAAACAGCAGCACCTAGCTGCTGCCTTCTCCCCCTTCTAACCATCTATTCTATCATTCTTCCTACCATTCTATATCACTCTCTCATTCTCTCAACCGAAAACCACACATACACACACACATAGATATATACATATGCACAACACACACACACACAAATATATATATATATATATATATATATATATATATATATATATATATATATATATATATATATATATTTTTTTTTTTTTTTAAAAACAATTTATTGAATGAAAGGGATGCCCATAGAGAGCAATACAAACTGGACCGGACCAACAAACAAACTGGACCGGACCAACAAGCAAAAGGTCCAACCTACTCCTAATCGATCGGGACCCACAAACGGGTCGGCCGATCCAAAATTCGAAAAAAAAAAACACAGGCGAAAAGAAAAAAGGGGGGAAAGGAAGAGGAGGGGGGAGAGCACGTGGGGGGGTACGTGGCGGCCAGCGCGGGAGCCGATGGTGTCAACTCCAGCGCTGGGCCCGAGGCTGGGGACCGGGGCCCGAGGGGTCAGGGGCGGGGCCCAAGGGGCACACGACCCGAGGGGACGCCTCGGGAAGCCCGCGCGCTGGCCGGAGGCGCGTCGCCGGACGGCGAGGACTCCGACGGAGCTCCGGGAGGTTGGGGTCCGTCCACAGGGGAGACGTCCCAGGGGGGACCGGAGCGCCGGGGGGTTGCGATCCGTCCAGAGGGGAGACGTCGAAGCCGCCGAAGGGGGACGGGGGAGGGCGGCGGAGAGCAACGGCGAGGAGCTGTCGCCAAGGGAGGGAGCTCATCCGCGGGGAGCACGGAGGGCGGAAACGGCCGGAGGAGGGGGAAGCCGCTGCAACCGGAACGACGAGGCAGGGGCGTCGCTGTCGCGAGCGCTAGGAGTGGCGGCTCGCGCCGATGGAGAGAAGGACCGCCTCCGCCGGGTGGTCGGCTGGGACCCAGAGCAACCCCGAGTAGGCCGGGTGTTGCCAGTAAGCACCGGCCGGGGACAAGGGTGACGGGGAGGAGGCGGGGGCAGAGGGGACTGCCGGGAGGGGGGCCTCCGCCACGGCGAAGGGATGCACGGAGGGCGAAGGCGCGGTGAGGGAGCCTACGGCCGGGGCGGAGGGGACCGCGGCGGAGGGCTCCGGATGTGGGACCCAGGAGGTTGGGCCTACCGGCGCCGGGGAGGGCTCCGGAGGAGGAGCCAAGGCGGAGACGGCGCCGGAGGTTGGGGCAGCAGCGGACAGAGCCAAGGAGGGGGACGTCTCCACCGGAAAGACGACGAGGGGAAGTGGAGGAGCGGGAGCGACGCCTGCCGGGGGGTCGGGAGCAGCTGCGACCGAGGGAACGGGGGGGGGAGGCGCGGCGAAGGAGGGAGGAGGCACGCCAGGAGGTGGCCCACTCGACCTCAACAAGGGCGCGCCACCGGTCGGGGGCTGCCCGGCTGCAGCAACGGAGGCAGGAGCGCGACGTCGCCGGCGACGGGCACGCCGGGGACGTCGGGGACGACGCTGCGGGGGGAGAGCGCGGCGACACTGAGGGCAGCACGGAGGCTGCCGGGGGTGGGGGGCAAAGCCACCTGTGGAAGGAGGAAGGGGGAGCAAGCCGCGAGTGGAGGCCGGCGGAGCAGCCCACCACGGCGGCGGCCACCAGGGGCCCGGCCACCAAGGGACTCCCCACCCTAGGGCTCCCCAAGGAGCAGACCAACTCTCCATTCTATATATATATATATATATATTTTTTTTTTTTTTTTTTTTTTTGTGTGTGTGTGTGTGCATATGTATATATATATATATATATATATATATATATATATATATATATATATATATATATATATATATATATATAAAAAAAATATATATATATATATATATATATATATATATATATATACATATATATGTATTTGTGTGTGTGTGTGTGCATATGTATATATATATATATATATATATATATATATATATATATATATATATATATATATATATATATATATATATATATATATATATATATATATATATATATATATTTGTGTGTGTGTGTGTATATATATATATATATATATATATATATGTATATATATATATATATATATATATATATATATATATATATATATATATATATATATATATATATATATATATACACACACACACACACAAATATATATATATATATATATATATATATATATATATATATATATATATATATATATATATATATATATATATATATAACACAATTATATATATAAAGAGACTCACACACACATATTAATATATACACATGACACTCTAATATATATATATATATATATATATATATATATATATATATATATATATATATATATATATATATATATATATATATATGTATATATAAAACATTAAGAGCAATATTCTAGGAATCTAAAATCTGAAATTAAAATAGGAATATTTATTAAACCAAATCACAACTACAAGAAGTGTCCAATATTGGGGGTTTCCCCCTTGGACACAAAGGACACTCCTATGACCTCCAAATGGACACGAAATGGACACAAATGGAGACACAATCATGGAGGTCACTCCTACGGGTTCAAAATATTCCTATATGCATGTAGGGGTGGATTAGAGGAGAGATTATACCTTCTGGAAGAGAGATTCCAAGAGAAACCCTTTCGACACGACACTGACACGAAGTGGCCTCCAAATGGACACAAACCAAAGCCAAATCCTCCAAAACTTGGCTAGCACCCTCTATCCATGAAGTAGAGGAGAAATGAAGAAGATTTGGTGGAAGAAATAATTGATTTGGAGATGAAATCAATGGAGGTGGCTCTCAAATTTGGAAAAGAACAAGAGAGAAATTTTGGGGAAAATGAAATGAATGGATGAATACAACCCCCTCCTATAGTGGCCGGCCCCCTTTTTGCATAGGTGTCCCTATTTGCTATTTACTAAAACACCCCCATTTGTCATATTTGAATTAAATTAGGAATGGGCTTAGGTTGAGGCTAAATTAGTCTAGTTTAAAGTCTCTAATTAAACTTAACCTACCCATGAATAATTAGTCAACACAATAACTAAAAATATTATCATGTGGGCCATGTCTAACTAATGAGTGGGTCCCACTAGAGTCGAAACTACCCCGGGTCCCCGTTACAAGTCGGATTGAGCTGAAATTCGAATCCGACTCAAATAACTCCAAAACAATATCATAAATAATAAAATAAATTTCAAAATATTCAAAAATGCAAAAATAACAAAAATACCCCTGTTCCTGAAAATTGGGGGTGACAGGCGAGACGCACGTCGTACCAAAGAGTTTTATTAAAAATTTACAGTTTTGAAAACAGGTTTTTGTCAATATTTGGGATCCGATTTATCGGTACGTAGTCGATGAAATCAACTTCTATAAATTGGGTTGTAGAGCCCTATAGGTTGTCTAGGACTGCCTTTAGTTAGTTTTTGATGTTGTGTAATGTTCTGATCTACATCTGGCTTCTAAAACAGGGATTTAATTCCTGAAATTGTTCTGTTTGAACAAGTTTTTCGTCAATGTTTTGATTTGAATTCCTGTCGAATCATGTTCAATCCTATTCAACTAACTGATGGATATTCGAGAGGGTCAGGTTAGGATTGTACCTGTAAAATTGGTTCGACGAACGGTGAATCGTGGAGTTGGGAATCTGGCCACGAACAGAGCTCCGTCGCCCGCTTCTGCTGTGGCTGCTGCTGTGTCTCGTCATGGGCTCTGTCGCCGTCCGACGACTCGTGCGGGGGCGCACAGCCGTGAGTGGCCGCCCAGGTGGCTGGCGAGGTCGTAGAGGTATTGGGGAGGCGCTGCATCGAGGGGTTAGGGTTTTTCGTCTTCCTCTCTCTCTCTCTCTCTCTTTCTCTCTCTCACGATACTTTATTATGGGGGGTCGGCTCGGTTCTGGGGCGGGGCTTTGGGCTAGGCTGGGATTCCTTCGTCTATTTCTTTTTCTATTTGTTTTCTATATTAAACCATACATATATATATATATATATATATATATATATATATATATATATATATATATATTTTTTTAATATATATATATATAAAACCATATTTATATACATACATATATCTCTCTAAAATATATTAAAAAAAAAAATATATATATATATATATATATATTAAAAAATATATATATATATATATATATATATATATATATATATATATATATATATAACCATATTTATATATACATACATATATCTCTCTAATATATATATATATATATATATATATATATATATATATATATATATATATATATATATAACCATATTTATATATACATACATATATCTCTCTCTCTAACTATATATATCCACATATAGATTCTCTTATTTATACGAAAATCTAAAAATACTTTTATTAACTATTATCATAATTTGAATGTAAAATATTATTATAAATAGTAATTCTATATGTATGAGGTATATCTATTTATTATACTTCAAAAGTAATCACCATTATAATAACAATAATAATAAATTAATGAGGATAACAAGATAAGGTAAGACAATAATAGGGGTTCATACCAATATGTATAGTAAAATCCTAATCCACAAGGATAATGTAAAGGAATTAGTTATCATATAAATTAAATAGTAGCCTAATAGCAAGCACATAATATATATATATATATATATATATATATATATATATATATATATATATATATATAAATTAATTAGAAATATATATATTAATTAATTAGAAAATAACTATTGGACCATTAAGTAAACTAGGAAATATATAGATGTGAAAATATATCTACACGGATGTCTTTGGATACCCCGCATGACTAGATGGGCCTGGGTTTGGATCGGGTCGCGTCTGGGCCAGTTTGGTACAACCGAGTTTCCAAAAAGGCATAATATTAATAAATAATTTAATTAACTCATTTTTAGAGGTCAAGTCGTAACTTGGCCTGATTTTCCTAGTTATGACACACTTACAGCTCGGCCTTCCCTACCATGACTAATGCACTTGTAAAAGCACACGAGTACACTATCTGTGCCACAATTCCTAGTCGTTTTGTACTCCAATTCATAACCATGACTAAAGTCATCTACCGTAATAATTAACTAATTAATTATTTATAAAATTCTAAAAATTACTATTTAAATCAAACAAATAATAAAAAAATATTTTAAAATTTCTAGGAAGAGGAGTTACAGTGTCCTAGGAAGCTTCACACACACGCACCACACTGCCTATACCTAGATTCTGATACCATGTCGTATTTCCAGTTTGACACCTTTTGGACACATATTTTACACACTATGACACTACCCTCTGGACACGTGGACACACTAACACGAGACACTTGCTATGGCACATTTGTATTGCATTATCATGACATTTGGATACTTGCAAATCATTTGGGGGACTCGGGTTCATGTTGCTGCCACTGTCACATGTTCTGTTCTGTCCAGAGTGTGTGCAGACTTCGAGCTCTGTAAATAAATTCACATTTGGATCAGTGGGGGTCCTTGTGATCCCACAAACATGTATCCTACCATCTGAGTTCAGAAACTGGGATGGTATTAGTGTTCACTGTTTCCATTGCTTGTTTACTTATACTCTCAGGTATCAGTCGTATATTTTATTGTTCTGTGCAATAGGACCAAGCTATTGAGGTTACTGGCATGTCCATTGTATATGTACAATTGACACATAACACTTTTTCTGATACATTCACTTGTATTGACACTCTTGACACACACATGTTTGAACCATCTATCCATACTCTTAGTATCATCCCTTCTTTATGTTCAGACCTATATATGTTATTTCAGTCACTCCTTGAGTAGATGGTTCAGTCCATGGTTTTATATATATGTTTGTATCAATTATAGCTTATTAATGAACCAATTAGTTGATTTTATATATATTAGTCTTGTAGATACATTATACTAATCCTTTAGGTCTTTGTATCAGTCACAAAGGCTTTATGTTCAGATTATTAAGAGGAGTGGCAAGTAGTAGTAGCAGTAGTAGGGTTAGGCCTTTGACTGAGTGTGTGTGTGTGTGTGTGTGTGTGTGTGTGTGTGTGTGTGTGTGTGTGTGTGTGTGTGTGTGTGTGTGTGTGTGTGTGCTTGTGTTATGTAGGGAGTGCCACAAGAGTGAGGGTGTGAGTGTAGTGCAAGACTGCAGGTTGGACCTGCTCATGCAGGGATCCTTTGCATACTGCAGTGCCTTGGCCTTGAGTTGCCTTTGTTTTAATTGACTTGAGAGGGGTTTGGGTTAATGTTTAACTAATATTATTTGTATAGTGAGTGATGTATATATATATGAGTGTATTCATAAGTGAGAGTTGAGGTAGTATGGGTTATATATTGTGAGTTATAAGTGAGAGTTTGTAGGTGTTAGCTTAGTTAGTAACCTAATATGGGAGTAGGTGTCCATGATTAGGATATTTAGCCTATTAGTGTGGTAGCTAAGGATTATATAGTATAATGTGTTTTAAGATATAGGGGTAAGGTTATGGTTCTTGATTTTGGCCTTGTTTAGCCTTAGTAGCTCATAGTAGTGAACATATATATATATATATATATATATATATATATATATATATATATATATATATATATATATATATATATATATTATAGTAGTGAACATATAGTATATATGTAAGTTATATATATGGTTTAAGTTTAGTAGTTGATGAAGGTTTAGATGTGGTATTATAGATATGTAAGTCATGTTAATCCCATGAGTAGGATATGATTGACCTACTTTAACCTAGATCATTATATAGTCTAACTCATCCAAACCCTAGATATTGACCAATATTGACTTGGGTTGACCAGAGTTGACCAAGAATTGACTTTGACCTAGATTGACCTAGAATCATGTAGATTGCATTGTAAACTTCAATTATTACCTTTTGAACACATTGTAACTTGTATTGTTCTAAATGGGATATTATGACTCCGGTTCGGACATCTGTATTCATCAGTCATTCAGGATTTCAGGCGAGTACATTCTCTGATAGTTCTTTCATTTACTTGTCGATTACTGTATTTTGGTCTAGTTAGTTCTATTTAATTCTCTGTTACAAACACGGATTGGTATTGCTAAATTCATGTATGCGACACTCACATCTTTCATGTTCGGCCTCTATTTGTGGACTTACCCCTGGCATCATATTATCTGGCTGAACATGTACTCTACTGTCGTGTCGTTTTATGGATTCACTTATACTGTCGGACAGAAAAATACTTGAGTAGACATGTAAATGGTCACAATAATAGAAGCAATTCATCTGGTCTTACTTAGTCTTACCTGGTCTAACCTGGGAGCATCTCATCCGGTCTTACCTGGAAGGATAGCTGTCGTACACTTGTGTGCGATGACTTATATTTACAACTATTGTTTACATATCGAAAGCAGTATTTCAAAACACACTGGATAGTATCTTGTATAGGACTCACATTGGGATCACACTTGTCTATATTATACTGTCTGGACTTATATCACACCATTCTAGTTCAGCTAACTTTTATTTACAGTCTTTCTTGCTATGCTTTCCTGTTTCGTCATATTACTTCTTATGTTCTTTAAACTGTTGTTCTACCTTATTACATGTCTTAAACTTCCATGCTTCATTAATATAACTGTCTATAACTGCTTTATAGTCTTTACCATTTACTTGGAATTTCTAGGTGAGTTGTGCTCGTTCCAATCCTGACTGGATACGTTGACAAAATATTACAGATGTTTGTCCGGAAAACACATGCCCTACTTGATATGGAACCGAGGAGGGATTAGCTACCTTTGGTCCCGATTCTCAGGAATGATCGGGAGACTAGTTTAGTAGACTTGCTTAGGGTTTCATGTTTGAACTTGAATTGTAATAACTTGGGATACTTTACTTTGTATTTGAGATTGTTTTGAGATGTTATTATTTAGTAGTTTTTATTTTAGTTGTTGTTTATTTAATCCTAGTATTTATCTAGACTTCTGTGTTATCTTATCGTGCTTAGACTGTGATTAAGTTTTACTATACCTTTACTTGTCCTCCATTCAGAGTTGAGATCCATGATAGGTACATTATATATTTGCGTGTGTTGTTTAGATACTGACCTAGTACATCGTTATACCGTCGATTCTGCGGCGTAGGCTGGGCACTGTTATGTACTTATACCCATACACAGGGTGCAGGTCGTGACAGCATCGCTCTAATTCGTAGATTTGAATCGACTCAAAGCTTTCTTTCGTGCCAACGTAACTCTTCGAGTCAACGACTCATCGTAATGCACCATGTAGAGCGGGGCATTACAACCCCCTTTCCGAAGTCCCGACCTAGTATCCTTCCGACCCTCGGTCAACGCGCCCTCGCGACGACCACGTGACGGACGCCCGACCCCCCAGCCTCTGCGGCCGACCACTGACCCGCGACTCTGCAGCCAACCTTATGGCCGACCACCCTCCGCGGTCGATCTCTGTCCCGCACGCCCTCGGCCAGCCCCTCCACGGCCAGCCCGTTCCAGATCTGCGGCCAGCCCCGCAGGAGCCCTCCGCGGCCGACCCCTTCTGCGGCTCCTTGCACCGATGTCCAGACGCATTCCCGAGGCTTCCGAGCCAGTGACGATGCATCGCGTTCCGAGTCCGAGGCCACCCTTTGAATTCCGTCATCAGATTTTTGATATAATCTCTTAACCGAGTAGTTCGTCCCTCCCCGTAGTCGTAGTCGATGATGATTCGGTCTCGATCTGGTTATGTGATTCTATTATTTTTTTACGTTGCTTGTAGATACTCGGAGCGATCGTAAAATTGCTAGTCCGATTTTGGACTTGGGAATTAATCGGTAAAGTTTGGCTTTGGCCAGAATGGGTTGTGTTGGTTGTTCGGTTAGAAATCGGTTCCGCAGTCCGATTTCGGATTTAGAATTGATTCTGACAAGTTTGCGTGGGATAGTTCTGTTAAATGCGTGTGTGTGTGTGTGTGTGTGTGTGTGTGTGTGTGTGTGTGTGTGTGTGTGTGTGTGTGTGTGTGTATATGTGTGTGTGTGTGTGTGTTTAGAAGAGACATCCTAGTTCTGTTAAATGCGTGTATATATATGTATATGTTTTTAAAGGGAAATCTTAGTTCTGTTAATGTGTGTATATAAAGTGTGTATATATATAAAGTTGGGTTAAAATGGTTCTATTGGTTATATATATAAATATCGTGACTCCTTTAATATAAATATATATGTATATAAATGATTTAAAAGAGAAAGAATTGTATTCTAATTATACTTTCAATATTGCGACTCATTTAAAAAATATGTATATATATTATTGCTATTTTCAGACCTGATTATTACAGAATATACTTTCATATTTTATATTTTATTGGTTATTTAGATTGGCATACTTTCGGTAAATTCGAGGCTTATCGTATCAACCTTGGCGACGACTGAAATGGTCGAATGAGCCGTTAGCGAAACGCAAACGCTACGGGGTATTCCCGTACGTTGAGGCATAAGCTATTAGCAACGTATGATTGCGTGACCAAGTCTGAGACTCTATATGTCCCTACGTTGTGACTTTAAATTATTTTAGATTTTATAGAACTAGTTACTTGTCGTTTTGTATTTTAGTTGCAGGGCACTCGTGTCTTCTGACTGGACCGTCCCGGCTTTTGGGAGACCGCGGCAGCATGGCTTAGGATTTTTAATTTCTTTTATTATTTTTCGTAAACGTGTTGTAAGGGCATAAGCCCTTTTTTTTCTTTGCTTCTCTGAGCCTTGTATTGTGTAGCTTAGGAGTAGCGTAGCTCTTTCTGTGTTTTTGTGTTTTATGTCGATAATATCGCACGTTAGTTTATCCACAAATGAAATTGAAGACATATTTTCTATAAAAAAAAAAAATAAAAGTTTTCTCGCACTACAAGAAAAATGGCTTTTCCTGACGGTTTATTTCTTGTCGGTCGTGAAAAAATCGTCAAGGAAAGGGGTTATCTTGACGGTTTTAATGTTACGTCAAGAAATACGTTATTTTATGTTATTTTAGCAGTTTTATAGCATAATAATTGACGGTTTTGGAGGGTCCATCAAGAAATGCCATTTTTTATTAACGGATTGGTGAAAATCATCAACTAATATACGTGCAAAAAAATTGGCACAATTTTTTTGACTGCCATTATAGTATTTTTTTTTTCAACTTCTTATATTTGTTGACGGCCGATGGTTCTTTTTAATCTACTAACCCAGTAAAATTTCTTCAGATTTCTCCCGATTTCTAAAAAGTCCTCTCGCAGAACAACCCTAACTTTCTCCAGATCTCTCCATTTCTTCTCCTCCTCTCTTCATTTTTTCTCCTCCTCTCCCTATTTTTTCTCCTCCTCCTCTCCTTCTCCGCCATCTTCCCCTACAATTCTTCTCTCCACCTCTCCTCCCAATACCCTAACCCTAAACTTAACTCTTCTACCGCCGACAACGGCACCGACCCTGTCTACCTCATCATCTTCCTCGACTACTTTCCCAATGTTTTATCCTCTCCATCGATGCCGCTCTCGAGGGCTCTCGCCGCATCGTCCGCCTCGTCGATGGCTTCCGATGGACGCATGGCCAGAAGCAGGTCCACTTTCGTTGTTCTCTAATAATTTTCTTAATTTTTCTTATGTTTTACTTGCAGACTTTTGGTGAGTTTCAGCAGAGACCTAATTTGGGTCGACATCCCAAAATTAGGTCGAAAGGGGAAGGGGTATAATTTGTGTTCGTTTTGTATTGGTTTCAGTAGTTATAACTCTTAAATGAGCTAAAGGTATCAGTTTTTGGCGATTTCTTAAAACTTTGGTCTAAGAGTGATTCGAGGATAGTAGTGTTTCGGTTAACCTTTCATAAGCTCGACGACATGGTCATTTTGACCAATTCTACCTGATTTGCCAAATAGTTTTACTTATATTTTTGTAAGAAGTTGGCATTTTGTCAATATCAAAATTGTCCTCTTTATAAAATAAGTTTTATAGGTTTTAGTACTCATGGGCCTCCCTTGATTTGCCTGTCTTAGTGAAGATTTTGCGGTCAACGCCTCGTGTCCAATCACTTCCTTTAGTTATTCCTTTTTCTTTATATGCTCAATGCTTGCTGAAATTTCATATTGTTACTTCAGGAAAGGGGGATGAGGGTATAATTTGGCTTGTATTGTTCCTATGGTGGAAGAGGGTATATCTTGCCCTTTTATTTATTAACTCTCATATAGCATGGTCGTGATTCCTTAGCACCTTGCTGGCTGATATGAACTGGTAACCAATTAGTCTAATTTATTGCAACATTTCCTCCCAAATTCTCTCCACATGCATATAAGAAACATCTATTGTTCTGTTTGATCCAGAATATGCATGGGTGTTGGTAGTAGTCCATCATTGATCTACCCTTGTCTAAATGGACAACACTTTATATGTTCTCTAACATTATTCTCTTGCTAACTTCAGTTTTCTGGCTTATAACTTAATATTTCAATGTAGCTTTTCCCTTTCATGTGAAGTTTATTTCTAGATGGTTCAACAGACAATATTCTGCTAGTAATTTTTCGTACACATTATAACTAGATGTTATAGGTACAACTGCAAACAGAGCAAGGTTGGAATCATTCAATAGACGATGAAGATTCTTTTACATTTTGTACCTTATTTTGATGAGATCCCAAGATTTAATGGTTATGTCTGCAATCCATAATCTACTTATCAGTTTTAGAATCAAGTATTAGTCCCTCGAAATTCTTTATATGTGATTCTTTTCAATTCTAAACATGTGCTTGCACATAATTCAGTCTCTTGAAATTCCAAACTGCAAGTCTGCAACATATATGTAGATCTTTCAGAACCTTTATATTGCTCTTCATCCTGCAATTACAAAAGTGCTGCAATCTTATTACCCTGTACAAAGAGCATGTTTGAAGCGTTAGCTATGAATCCATCGATTGTAAGTTTAAGATACAGTATTTGCAAATCTATTATGAGTGTAATATACTTGGTTGACTGATACTTCTCTGGACATATTTATATGTGTTGTACATGAGACGTCTCTGGCATGCTACTTCCACAACAACAACACCCATGTCAGATAAGGGTTGTCCATCTCTAGGCACCAAAGAGAAGCAAAACAGGGTTGGAATTGAAAGTGATTTAGCATGGTGGCGGTGATCATGCAAACATTATTGTACTGATACTTTATATTGTACATGAAACGCCTCTGACATGCTACTTCCGCACACCCATGTCGGCTAAGTCCATGTCTAGGCACCAAAAAAGAGTCAAAGACCCAAAACATGGTGAAAGTGAAATTCATTTAGTATGGTGGTTGATCATGCAAATATTATGAAATACAGAAAAGTAACATGGACATGCAAATGGTTCTTTCTAGGACTTGCTTCAACCTAGTTACAATCCAAAACATGTTCAAGTATAATTTCGATCTAATATATAAATTACGTTTATTGATATATTTTAATGTGTATATATAACTATATCCTTGTTATAGACTGTAGTTGTATCCTAGTGTCACGACCCGCACCCTAGAGTAAGGGCACGAGAAGTGGGTACGTCCAGCCTACGCCGCAGTGTCGGTGGTAGAACGCTGTCCTAGGTCAATCATCTAAAAATATATAAGGTACCTGTACAGTATATACACTCCGAATGGAGGTGACATAGCAAATACAGTCTCAATCACATCTAAGGTAGAATACGATAAAATGATAGATAGATTTGAACGAAAATCCACACAAGAGATACAATAGATAGAAGTCTAAGGGTCTATGATAACATCACCACAATATCCAGATAAAACAACTCCCAATATATACAATAATGTATCAATGAGAAAGACAAGGTAAGAGTCTAAGCTAGCAGTCTAAACCACTGGTGGCAGATCCTCTACTGCAAGTGGGTCCAAGTCACAAGTGTTGTCTATAGCTGCACCAAAATAGGTAGACATCAGAGTCATACTCGTCCTCTGTAAAATTTTCAACAGGTCCAGTCAGGACGGGAGCGAGCACAATACATCTCACGCAGATCATAACAGGTTAGAAAATATAAACATGCAAGAGAGTACAATACATGAAACTGAAAGAAAGTACATGATGTAAATAGAGAGAGAACTGTAATAGAAATATCTAATATAAGTAGAGAGCTACCAATGACTAGTGATTTAGAGTACAAAGTCGACATATGAACGGCTGTATTTGCACATGAATATACTAAAGAGGCGCACATGGATATACTACTTTGGAATTGTTCACATGACTATTTATACTCCTCCATACCCCAATCAATACACAAGGATCCAGACAAGTTATGTTATGTACATAATTTTCACATGAAAGCCCATAGATGGGTGTACATGAAGTATACATGAGGGCTCAGAAATTGAGTGCACATGAATACCACATGAAGGCCCATGAAGGGTAAACATGAAGTATAGGTTATATATAAAATACACGAGAAATATGACCGAACATGAGAGCACATGAGAGTACACGAGCGAGCATGAACGAGCATGAAGCACATGAAAAATATGAATAACATAAGAGCGAGGAATACATGATGTACATGAAACACACGACATGATGTATCCGATGCTCCCGAGGGAGATAACATCTCAATGTAGGGATCCATATAGTACCAATCCGTGATAATATCGTGACAGCATCAAATAAGGTAAACTAGAGCAGGAATATAATTCTAAGCAAGTTATGAAATGATCATAGAATATACTCGCCTGCGCCGTGAATATCTGAAGAGAATCTACTGTCCGAGGAGTGGTGTTTGTCTCCTATTGAACAGTACAAGTCACTACAAGTCTAAAATAATATAACAGACTGCTACAATGCATCTACATGATGTTTGGGATCAATCTAGGCTAAATTCAACCCTTGGTCAACTCTAGTCAACTTATTCTAGTCAAACTAGGTCAACTAGGTCAAGCCTAACCCAAACAAGTCTCACTAAGCCTAATCAGTCTACCCTAGCAATCACACACCAATCACAAGTCACACAAGTGCAAAATACAAGTTATATACAATAGGCATATATAGGCTATACCTATATAACATGGCACTCAAGATACAGTGTATAAAGAAAATCAAATATATATACATGCATTCATCAATACTTAGGCCTATATGATATGCCACTTATATATTACATATATATATATATATACTATAATACCCTATACGACACGTGCATGTATATATATAGATAGGGTTAGAGAGGGTTACATGGCATGGTGGTTTACATATATGAAATCTGAAATTATCTAGCATTCAACTAGTGTAGCAACATGCATATAGTACTAATGTTATCTAACTTGAATTTAACCAACAATTCAATTTAAGGGGTTACATTGTATTCATGCAAGGGGGTTTAGTTAACATGTGAGGGGTTAAGTTTAGTGTAAAGGTGAGTGATGTGAGGGTGTATTCACATATCAGTTGTGTGGCAGTCTATATAGGGTCTAATGTTGTGTATATACAATAGGAATCAATGTGCTTTGTGTAAGTGTCAATATTGTGTGTGTGTGTGAGGGGTCAACATAGGTTTAGTTCTCTGATTCAGTTTTCAGTCATCTCAGGTTTTCATGAACCTCTCGGTTAACATTTGCATAGGAAAATCTCAATTTTCACAATTGTGTACATGTATATTCTCTAAACAATGTACCAGTCACAGACAGTGCAATGCATTGACAGTCTAATTAACAGTTACACATCAATCCCCTTTCCATTTATGATAGCACATTATCACAGTTATGTCAACATATATAAACATCTAAAATTATCATAAATTAGCATTCAAAATTATCAAGAACGGGAACTAATAGAACTGTTCTCAGTTTTGTGTGTTCAAACAGGGTATCAAATCAGTGAATGTTCAGAAATTGAAAGTGTGGGTGTTATGTATATGTAAAAGGAAATGTCAGGTTACATATATACATCTCAGTCAATACTAACCCAAACACAATTTGAAATATCTGAACAGTAATTTACCCATGCCTACAACTTAATCAACCCATTCTCATGTTATCAGGAATTGAATATACCAAACAGTCCACCCATTCAATGAAATTCAAAAAACAAACCCCATGCTAACAATATGTAGGCTAAGCTTAGGTATGAATGTACGATCTAACATGTAAATTTAATCATTCAAATTCAGTTTCATCAACCAATTCGAATATCAGTACTATAGAAAACAGGGAACCAATGTATCAGTCAAAAATTTCATTCGAACCCTAATGAAATCAATTTTTATGCGAAACCCACAATCAGGCATATGGACGTGTTCCCCATGTGTACACATGTCTAGGGGGGTCCATTCGTGTCCAGGAAACTGGACACGAAGTGTCCAAACCGGGAATACGAACTCAGTAAAACAGTCAGCGAAGACTGCCTCGTGCACGCGTGTTCAGTGCACGACACAGGCCACGTGGAGACACGTGGCCACGAACACGTGTTCGCCTAGGATAGGGATACGTGTCCATGAGCCTGTAACGTGTCCATGTGGTGTCGTGTCGTGTGTGTGGGTGCGTATCAGTGAGGTAATTTCGCGCGTGTGCACACAGTAAGGAATTGGTGCGGGCTACATTTCTTCCTAACTACTAAATAAAATCCCACAAAATTTTAGGGGCTACCTGTCAGTCATCTAGGGAAGGCTCACACCAAATTTTGTGTCACGAAGTATCGTGTCCGAAGAGAACTCGGACACGGGCAGCAGGGCACCCGACCGAGCCCCCGTGCTGCGTGTCCAGCACAAATTCCGACACAAAAATGACACCAAACACGACTCAGTCTTCACGTAATCTAGTGTACACATATAGACCTACAATTCCATGCAATTAGTTTTACTAAAATCGAAAATCAAATCCTAAGAGGCATTCTATCAAACACCTTTACATACACTATGACACGTGTCCGATACGGACACCAAACGGACACAAATTTTACCTAAACTCTAGGAACAGCTAGTGGGCACCTAGATCTAGCCCTAAATGCAAAGAAAATTGAATATTAAAACAATTAGAGGTAATTTACCTATGGATGCAAATAGCAGGAAAAAGCTCCAAATTGGGGGTTCCTCCTTGCTAGCCAAATGCTTCCAAATTGTCCCAAAGCTGGGATTAAACTCCACAATTAGAAAATAGGAGAGTATTAAGCTCTAATACAAGAAACTAGAGTGGAAAAAGATTTAAAATAAAGATTCTATGGAATGGAGAAGAATGAACAAACCTTTCTTTCTCTAAGTGCTCCTTCAATACAAAAGAGGCAAGAACTAATTAGGAGAATACTTATAGGCAAGGGGGAGCCCTAAGTGGCTGGTCATATTGAATGAAAATTAGGGTTAGGGTTATACTAGTGGGCTATGGGCCAAGTTTCATAAGTCATGGGACCAATTTCTAGATCTCAAGTCTATGGACCAAATCACCAATCCTCCTATTTCAAACTTGATCCTAAGTGACCTAACTTGAGTTGACCTAAGTTAGACTAGGGTCACACCATGCTATTCAAGTCACCACAACCAGGGTCAACATCTAGGTTAGTCTCTTAAGTCACAACTAGTAAAAGTCAAATTCAACAACCATCAATCCAATAATTAATCAAATAATTCTAATAAGTCAAAATGACCAAATTACCCCTAGGCTAAAAATGATAAATAGATATTCCAAATCACAGGGTTAGGCTCTAGGTCAGACAGTCTCTACGGTTTCACTAGCTGCACATCAAAATCACAAGTCATAATTTTTAAATAGTTTTAAATGATTAAAAATCACCAAAAATCATATTATTATTTAAATATCATAATTAAATAATTAAAATCACAAAATTTCAAAATTACCCTCATTTAAAAAACTGGGTGTTACACCTAGGTTGCTGTATTTGCCTTATTTGAATCTATATGGAGTATGTGTCATCCAAAATAATTGCCAATGTAACCTAAGGTGATATATAAAACTTATTGTTTCATTATCCTATGTTAGTGTAACTGAAACTGTCATATGGATTATGTGACCATTAATTGGTCAAGTGGACAACATTCTTGTTTTTATTAGTTATGATTCATCAAATTTCTTGTTGACGACATTCTCGGTGGCCTTCACACGACTTATGATGGCAGTAGTATGCTTAATCCCTTGTATCATTTGTTTGTGTATATTTCCATGCTACTTGTGATAAAATATGCAATCCAAGGGTGAAATATAGAGGGATTTCCCCAAATTATCTGCTTATCTATGATATAATAGAGTTTCAGTTTTGATGTAATGTGACATGGTTAACTTATTTAAGTAAACTATGAGTTGGCTTAGGGGATTTTTTTTAAATTTGACATCATATGAACTAGACATTTAATTTTTCTTCTCCTAAAACTTATTATGTTAGTTTATATCATGAACCCAAGTGCACAAGTTTTGCTGTTATAATATTTGCTAGTTATAACCATCACGTATACTTG
This sequence comes from Iris pallida, assembly GCA_029216955.1. NCBI lineage: Eukaryota > Viridiplantae > Streptophyta > Magnoliopsida > Asparagales > Iridaceae > Iris > Iris pallida. The sequence goes on from JANAVB010026200.1 coordinate 1,067,707, forward strand.
GTTATTGCAGTTCTGATAACTTATTTGTTTGAGAATAATGTTAGAACATATCAAAGAACCCATACCTGTACATGAAATCTACTTGATTTGATCAAAAGTCCTACATGGTTATACATGAAATCTATTTCGGGATGCGTCAGACTACCGGGAAGAAGTCTCGGAGTATGGAAAGTTGAACTACTATTCCATGAGTCGGATTACTAGATGTGAGTTGCTTCAATTGATTCACTCAGTATGTTTTCTTTTATTGTAACTCTACTTAATTTTGAACAAATGGAAATTAGGATAGATGGTAAGTGTTCTAAGAAAATAACAAATAAGCCTAGGGTTCCAATATTTTTTCCCTAAATTCTCTCCACATGCATACAATAAACATCTATTATTCTGTTTGATCCAGAATATGCGTGGGTGTTGGTAGTAGTCTATGTATTATTATGTTTGATCCAGAACTTGAACGAAAAGTGCATACTCTTCAAACTGAACCAACAACACTTTCTGTGCAGCTCACCTTGTTCTAGGTTTGTGTTTTTAGTCTCTATCATGAATGTTATACATGGTTTAGTTATATTCTTAATCGACTACAACAATTCCGACTAAAATTTGATATGAGCTTAGCCCGATTTCTCAGAAAATACATAGTTTAGTTAGATTTAGTAGCCCAACTTTGACATTGTCTCTATCATGAATCTTATACATGGCTTAGTTAGATTCAGTAGCCTCACTCACTCACTCGCTCAAATGCATCCATCCAGTAGCTGAGGCTAATATGTACATTAAACATGCCTGAATGCATTGTTAAACATTCAGTTGGTGATAGCCCGATCGTAAGTCAATCTTGGAGAATACTTCGATCGAAAAGCATGTCCAAAAACTCGTAGTTTCCATACCTCGATCGAGAAGTCGTCTTCGTGATGTCTTTCTTCCGAACTTTCAGTTGGTGATAGCCCGATCGTAAGTCAATCTTGTAGAATACTTTTGCTCCACTCAGTTGATCGAATAGATCATCTATACGCGACAAAGGATACTTGTTCTTCACCGTCACTTCATTCAAAGCTCTGTAGTCGATACACATGCGCACTGTCCTGCATTTCTTTGGCACAAAAAAGAACGGATGCTCCCCATGGTGACGCACTGGCACGAATAAAGCCTTTCTTCAATAAGTCGTCAATCTGTGTCTTCATCTCTACCAACTCCTTCGGTGCTAGTCGATATACTCGAGATGAAATAGGCTCGGCTCCAGAAATAAGCTCAATAGAAAACTCGATGTTCCGGCCAGGTGGTAGTCCCGGCAGATCCTCGGGAAATACATCTTCGAACTCAGTGATGACAGGGTGCTGAGGGGTGTCTTGCATCATCATGTGAGTCCCCAATGTGGGTGCATCACAACTCTCTCATTCTTTTTTGATGAACTTGAACTCCGTCGCATTTGGTGGTCTAAAGACGATACTGCCCCTATGGCAGTCTATAAGAGCAAAGTACTGGCTCAACCAGTCCATTCCGAGAACCACATCGAATGTAGGTATAGAAAATACAAGGAGTCGTGCTCTCATCTCTCTACCACATATCACTACAGGGTAAAGTCTACAAACACCACTAACAGGTACAACTCCTCCTCCAGTAAGGATTCTAATATTCTTAGATAAGAGTGTGATGGAAATGCTGTGTCTAGTGGCAAAACTAGTGGCTATAAATGAATGAGTGACTCCAGTGTCAAACAATGTAATGGCAGGAAATGAAGCAACTAAAATCATACCTGCTATGACCTCTGCCTCTGTCTTTATATCCTTTACAACAAGTGAGAATGTCTGTCCAAAATTATGTCCTGGACCCTGAGCTCTAGCCCTCTCGAACTGTACTGACTGGGGTGGCAATGGTGGACGAGGTGCTGGAAGTGTTGGGGCTGTCGGTCTTGGGTTCTGTTGGGCATAAACTAGGGACTGCTGCTCCGGACAATCCTTCACCATGTGTTGCCCTGACCCGCATCTCAAGTACGCACCAATTTGAGTTCGACAGTCCTTCATGAGGTGTCCCTGCTTCCCGTAATAGTTGCAGGTGGGCTTCTGATAAGGAGTGGGCCTCTGCTAGAACTGTCCTATGGATCTCCTGATAGATCCACCCTGAGTAGGTCAGGCTGGTGTTACTGCTCGTATATGAAGTCTCGATGTCTGCTGCTGCTTCTTACGAAGAATCTTCTGAGCACGAGCTTCCTCCAAGATAGCTGAATGGGAGACTCGAGACTGTGTAGTCGTATAAGACTTGAGATCTGGTGCAAGCCCCTGATGGAATCTCCTCGCCTTCTCTAACTCGGTCGGGATCAATTCTGCACCAAATCTACTCAGGCGATTGAACTCTGAGTCATACTCTTCAACCGTTATATTTTCTTGCTTCAGATGAAGGAACTGGTCGTAGAAAACGTCTCGAACATGGGTGGAGATGAATCTCTCATAGAATAGATCATAGAACTGCTTCCAGGTGATCCCAGCGCCTAATCGTCTCTCTTCCATCTTCCACCAATGGTGGACATTATCCTCTAATAGTAGGTCCACTGCTGTCATCCAATCTCGAACTGGCAACTGGGATGCCTTTAGTAGCTTCTCCATACTAATAAGCCATTGTGACACTCTAGTGGCTTCTCCGTTCCTCTGAAGGACTTGGGGTTCATGTCTGTGAAGTTCTTGATAGAGCCATCATAAGGATGCAGATCCGGTGCAGGTGCTGGTACCGGTGCTGGAGGTTGAGGTGGGGGTCTAGCCAATGCAGCCATCATAGTCTGCCTTATCAGCTTAGTCTGCTTCCACTGAGCCTGCATCATGGCGTACATAAACTGGGAAGTAGGGCTCCCATCAGTCGGTGGTGGAGGCATCTGAGGCCCCGACTATGGTGGAAACTGCTGAGGGAATGGTGGTGGTGGAGGCAATGGTACATTTCCTCCCGGTAGCATGGTAGTGGTCTGCCCAGCCTGGATGACTGAGGGTGCTTATGTCTCTTGATGCACCGTCGACGGGGTAGTGGTAGGCTGCGACTGTCCTGGCTGGTACGGGGTCATCGGAGGATTATGTTCCTCTTTGGGTGGCCGCATTACCAGAGGTGATGGCCAAGGTGGAAGTGCGTCCGCTTCTTAGATTCATACTGTTGGCACAAGGAAGAATAGGTCAATATTAGGAGAGGTTAGATGTAAGGTAATTCAATTAATCAAAGGAATTCAAAAAAGTTTGGAAGTCAGGGGAAGTAGTAGTTCTGGATAAGATATTCCTATTCCTATATACAAGCTTGTTAGGCACAGTCATGTAATCCAACAATATTTTCTGACCTGCATGGGCCACCACAAAAACATGTAATGCCCCAGTCCCAAAATACTTAGAACCAAGTACGTAGATATGCCAGCTGCACATATACGAAGAATACTCCAATATATGGAATCCTCGTATACGTACATAAGCTGTATATATAATAAATAATCACAGGCCGTAATATAATCATCTAAATTTCATCACAGCACAACACAGATGATAATAGAGTCCAACTAATAAATGAGTGTAGCAAAAAAATAGCCTGGTGGACATACCCAATCCAAATAGCTATGATAAATAGTCTCAATGATCAGAGTCCAACCTCCGTAAAATAGAAAGAAAAGAGATGCAAAAAATATCCACTATAATGTCTCAATAAGTGAATAATCAAGAAATCAGCAGGAGATGCCTCATCATCAATGTAGGATGGATCCACTGTCGTTCCGTACTCCTGGGAAAACTCGTCTAACCCTGAAGAGATAACCAGGTCCTCAGTAGGACGTAACAAGATATAAGAAAATACCATATCATATAAACTGTGGTATATAATATAAAAGAGAGAGGAATGCAAATAGGGTGCCTACCAGTTCTACAGTGATAATGCAGTTAAGAACAAACCTTCAACGCATGGGCACTCTGGCTGCAGGAAACTCAGGTATGGTCCCACCAGGATACTAGGGACCTCAAAGCATGATATTCTTCGAATGTCAGAGGCCAGCAGGATCAGGAATAGGAAAGTGCATACGTGGCCCGTACATTAAGGAACTGTTCTCCCTACCCAATGCCTAGTAGGGTCACATCCATGACTCATAAAATCTCTAATAACTGCCAAGTCCACTAGCATACAATTCTATTGGCAGTTACTCCTAACCGTCGTACGCCTCATGCGTATCGGTGGCTAGTCGACTACGCGAGCACGTGTCCTACATGTGACTCACTGTCACGCCCCGATTCCGTCGAATCGATAGTCGTCCCTCGGGCGTGATGTCGTGCGAACCTAGTTTGCGATCGCGCAAGGCATAGTCATAAGGTAATCTGAGACACGTAATCTAAGAGAGCAAGCAGAAAAATTGAATAACACATTAAGTAAAGAGAACTTCGAACTTTATTGATAATGGATATCATTTACAGACTCCGGTACAGGACTCATGCCGCACGGGCTACAACATGACTCAATTACAAAAAAATGTCGAAGAGATAGCCGTTCCATACATTGCACACATCCCTCAATATATAACAGAGTAGTCCAGTGACCTGGAATGGAAGGACGCTGAGCCATCTTTCTTAGACATTTGAGAGTCTACAAAAATGGAGTTACGGGACAAGTCTTCGAAGCGCGACCGAAGCTTTAAAATTATGAACGTCGCCAAGCTAGTTGGCACGTCCTTCCTGATTTATGGGATCTGCAAAGAGCGAGGATCAGTATGATCACATGTACTGGCGAATGGCTAATTAAAATCTAAGCTCTATATTTGATTCAAGCAGTTTTATAAACATGTTTGCTAGCAATTTCTGTGATCTTTCTAACCATCCTGATCGTTTTGCATGTTAACATGTTTTGAGGCAAGCATATGAAATTGTATAACATTAAGCAGCTATCATATTCATCCCGTGTCACATGCATTTGTTAAGTAGTAAAAGGGTGTGAAGGTTACTGGCAATGTCAAGCCATCACGGACTATAGCTGGGTTAGACGATGACCCTTTTGCGGCGGTAGCGAGCCCTGTCCAAAAGTTTCTGAATAACCCACGCCGATGTAAGGCTAGCGCTTGCTACACTCGTTCCTCCCGGGCCGAATCGGTCCCTTGGCCTAGGCAACCGTTCGAGAAAACTACACCTTGTCGACAAGTTGTCCAATGACCGTTTTGCAGAGTCTTGAAATATGCTATCTCTTTTCTAAAACCTTATCATTTCTCTTTTAGTTGCAAAACTTAGCCGTTCTTTTGAACTTAGTCAATTTACTCACTTAGCCGTATCGTTGCAATAAACATTAATCGATTTATTCATTATTTTGCATAGGCTGAGTGGACTTGCATAAGAAAGCACGTTTTTTATTTTCAATATCGGCAGTTTGATTGCAAGTGTTTCGTGAAGAATCGTGCCATGATTTCTTTGATTCTACATTATTATGACAAGCATTCATTTAACTTTGTATTGATTTTTTTGAAATAGAGGGACGAGGCGAAGGAGGTCACCACTCGTCTTAGACTTGATTCTAGCGAGCGACTAGTTGGCTGCGCTGACGTCGCCTACGCGATCACCTACAATCGCATAAGCAACTGATTAGAATACTGTGTAATTCAAGGAATTTCGATATGAATGCGAAGCTCGAAAATACAAGTCACGAAAACCCATCAGAAACATTCACGAAATCCAAAGCCAAAGCCAAATCAAGTGCGGCATGAAAACCAGAGCAACGGGAGGTCTCTCCCGACTCAGCCGCAGAGCCAATCCTTGAGGCGCAACCCGCTGAATATGGAACTTGGTTCCAAAGAAGCCATTCCATAACGTGGAATGGATCTTAATTCAACCATTTCCGTTCGATCGACTCCGTCGATTACGACCTATCGGTCCCGATCGAATCGATAGCGACAGTGTTCCTTTCTCGCACACCCCGTGGATGGAAATGGGGCACGATGTAGGGATGGGGCACTACACCATAACCAACTAATAAAAAGTTTTATCCTCGAAACTTAAGGATAGAACCTACCTCTACGAGAATACAAAAGAAAATTTCTCTTTCATTTCCGATTCAAGCTCCCACGTCGACTCTTCGACCGAATGGTTCCTCCAGAGGACGCGAACGAGAGGGATCGCTCGATTTCGTAGCAGGTTATCCTTGCGTTCTATGATTTGAACTAGCTCTTCAACGTAGGATAAGTCGGACTTCAGCTCTAGCTGGCCAAAATCTACCACATGGCTAGGGTCGTGCACGTACTTCTGTAACTAAGAGATGTACAATACATTATGTACACCTTCTAGCGCCAGTGGTAGGGTAATTTTATAGGCTACTGGGGCGACCCGCTCGAGTATTTCGAACAGCCCAACGAATCTCGGACTCAACTTTTCCTTCGTGCCGAACCGAGTAACTCCTCGCATGGGCGACACTTTAAGAAATACCTGATCGCCTTCTTAAAACTCGAGGGACCGACGATGAACATCTGCATAACTTTTCGGATGACTCTGTACGATCTTTAATCTTTCCCAAATGAGCCAAACTTTTTGTACAGTCTGTTCCACCAGTTCCGGGCCGAGAATCTACCGCTCTCCGACTTCGTCCTAGCAAATGGGTGATCGACACTTTCGTTCGTACAAGGCTTCCCATACGGTACCATTTGGATGCTGGATTGATAGCTATTGTTGTATGTAAATTCGCCAGAGGTAGATGAACATCCCAGTTTGATTTGAAGTCAATTACGCAGAGTCGTAGCATGTCTTCGAGAATCTGATTGACGCGCTCCGTTTGGCCGTCGGTCTGAGGATGGTAAGCCGAGCTGAACTGCAACTTGGTACATAGAGCCGACTGAAGGCTACACCAGAATTACGACATAAACCGTGAATCCCGATCAGAGACGATGGATACTAGAACTCCGTGCGACCGTACTATCTCATTAAGATAAATCTGTGCCAGGCGATCAATGCTCCAAGTAATATTAATGGCAATGAAGTACACTGATTTGGTTAGTCGATCGATGATGACCCAGATGGCATCATTTTTCTGCAGCGTCTTCGGCAGACCAACAACAAAATCCATGGACACGTGCTGCCACTTCCATTCTGGAATAGCCAGATTTTGTATCTCCCTGCCCGGTCTCTGGTGCTCAGCTTTCACCTGCTGACAGGCCATGCATTGCAACACGAATAGTGCCACATCTCTCTTCATTTCGTGCCACCAGAAGTTTGTGCGGAGGTCCTTATACATCTTAGGCTACCGGGATGCAAGGTATACTTCGCATAGTGCGCCTCCGACAATATCTCCTTTCTAAGTTCTGAATTATCCGGAACGCATAGCCTACCCTTCAATCGAAGCATGCCGGTTTCGTCTTCCGCAAAGTCGGTCGTCCTACCCGTCGAGATTAGCTCTCGTATTTTCTTTAGGTACGGATCGTCCCTCTGAGCGGTCTTGACCTTTTCTTGCAAGCTCGGCTCTAACTGCAACTTTGCCAACTGCACATTCCTGAATCAGACTTGGAGTTCGATGCCCATCTCTTCTAGGTCGCGTAGCAGTCTGCGGTCGATGGATAGCGAGGCAATATACTTCCGACTCAGAGCGTCCACCACAACATTTCCCTTTTCCGGCGTATAGTCGATAGTCAAGTCGTAATCTTTGATCAGTTCCAGCCAACGCCTTTGCCGCAAGTTCAGTTCCTTCTGCGTGAATAGATACTTGAGGCTCCTGTGATCAGTATAGATCGTGCACGCCATGCCATAAAGATAGTGACGCCACAATTTCAACGCGAACACAATCGCCGCGCGCTAACTCCAGGTCATGAGTAGGGTAGTTCTTCTCGTACGGCTTTAGCTGTCGGGAAGTAAAAGATATCACCTTGTTCCGCTGCATCAGTACACACCCCAAGCCCTGACCGAACGCGTCGCTGAATATCTGGAAACCCTCAGTCCCTTCTGGAAGTGCGAGTATCGGGGCCGAGATGAGCCATTGCTTTAATTCTTGGAAGGAAGCTTCACAGTCGTCTGACCATTCAAATACGACTCCTTTCTGGGTGAGGCGAGTCAGAGGCGATGCGATCTTCGCAAAGTCTTTCACGAAGCATCGGTAGTATCCCGCTAAGGCAAGAAAACTTCGAATCTCGCCGATGGACGTGGCCGTTTCCAATCGACGACGACTTCAACTTTCTTTGGGTCAACCATAATGCCTTCAGCTGAAATGATGTGTCCGAGGAATGCGATACTGCTATGCCAAAATTTACATTTGCTTCGCTTCGTATACAACTAATTTTTTCGAAGGGCCTGAAGCACGGTCCGTATATGCTCAGTGTGTTGCTGCCTATTCTTCGAGTATATCGTCGATAAAGACTACTATGAACTTTTCGAGGAATGGTCGGAACACCCGATTCATCAAATCCATGAAAACTGCTAGGGCGTTCGTTAGGCCGAACGACAATACCAGAAATACGTAATGGTCGTATTGAGTATGAAAGGCAGACTTTGGCACATCTTCCGACTTGATCTTTAGTTGATGGTAACCAGAGCACAGATCAATTTTAGAGAACACCGTAGCTCCTTGCAGCTGATCAAACAGATCATCTATGCGGGACAGGGGGTATTTGTTCCAGACGGTGGCTTTATTCAGCTTGCAGTTATCGATACAAAGACGCAGTGAGCCATCCTTTTTCTTGACGAATAGCACGGGCGCTCCCCATGGCGAGACGCTGGGTCGAATGAACCCTTGTCGAGTAACTCTTGCAACTGTACTTTGAGTTCTTTAAGCTATACAGGGGCATTTCTGTATGGGGCTTTAGAGATCGGTCGGGTATCAAAGAATGTATCAATAGTGAACTCAATCTCTCGATCCGGTGGCATGTCGGACAGTTCGTCCGGGAACACATCTGAGAATTCTGTCACAACGTCAATCTGACCCGCGTTTGTACCATCCTGTCGCATGTCTCAAATGGACGCTAGATAGCCTTCGTACCCGGCATGCAGCATCCGTCGAGTAGATATTGTGGAGATTACCATACAGGTCGACGATGTCTCATCACACGAATAGCAAAATTCAGGAACTCCAGGAATGCAGAATGTGACCCTCTTTTCAGCACAGTCTATGGTTGGGTTGCACGGCCCGAGCCAATCCATCCCCAGAATGATGTCGTAGTTTTTAACATCTAGAACTATCGCATCAAGACTGATCTTTTGACCACCTATACATATGATTCCATCTTCGTGGACTAAATTTGCAAGTAGTGGCATGTCCGACGGTACGTTAACAGTAAGATCGAGACCCAGTGGTGTCAGGGGAAACTTGTGCTCAGCGGTGAAGTTTGCAGATATAAAACTATACGTGGCACCTGAATCAAATAATACATGAGCATGTTTATTATTAATTACAGTATACCTGTCACGACTGTTTCAGATGCGAACGCTTTGTCTCGAGTTATGGCATTGACGCGGCCCTGAGCATTGGGGAGACGGTCTTGGCCATTCTGTTGTGCGGTCGGTGGAGCCCGAGGTGAGTGGCCTCGGTTCTAATGATGTTATTGTGGGTAATGGTTCGACTTCTCAGGACAGTTACGTACAATATGGTCCATTCGGCCGCACCCGAAGCATGCTCCGTTCTTCAATCAGCACTCGTTGGCCATGTGTCCCTCTTTGTGGCAGAAATTACAGACTATTCAATCCTTCATCAGCTTGCCGCCTCCGTTGTCGCAATTTTGATGCTTGTGCACGTTATTGCTGTTGGCCCATTGGTCATAGTCAACCTGATTTTAATAATTGATCAAAACTCTGTCTGGATATACGAAGCTTGTTGGGACATCTCAGCTTCTTGGACATAAGCAAGATTGGATATTCACTCCGTTGAAGACTGAAGATCTGTTTGCCTACTTGAGTCTGTACTTCCTATGTAATATAATTTTTCATTTTATTTTGAGTCTAGGAATACGTTGTACACCGAGTCGTACTGGCAAATAGGCTATCCCCAAAATAGTTCAAAATATTTTTAAAATGACCTATCAAAATGTTTACAAAAAGGTTTTCAAAAATCACCAAAAATCTATTTTTAAAACCCTAACCTAACCCTGACAGAACTCGGCCAGAGTTCGGCCAGAGTTCGGTTGGTGGCCGTTTGATTTTTGAATTCTCTGGAACTTGGTCCTCCTGCAGTTGCGGATTTGACCGAGATTTGCTCATCGAGTTCTGCCCGAATTCTGCCCGAATTCTGACAGAGTTCTCCCTTTGGAATTCCTATAAATAGAGATGGATTTCGATCATTTCAATTCACTCATTCACTTTCAATCTTCTCTCTATCTAAAAAGCTTTCTGCCTTCCAAAGAGTTTTTTAGAGCTTTCATTTTCAGATCCCAAGCCAGTTACAATCCTCTAGTCGATTTGCCAGTGCGGTACGGTCTAGAAGTTTTTGAGAGATTGTAATCAGAAGGCTTGATTGAAGAATACCTCTTCACATTTGAAGTTGGACGAGTTCTTCGTATCAAAGCTCGCGTTGTAGAAGTTGTAAGGACTTCGTAAGAAAACTTGCGGTTTTTCCTATAGTGGATTCAACTGGTAGCAAGAGTTCTACCGACTGGATTAGTCCTCAACAGAGGGATACCAGTATACATCGCTGTCTTTGCGTTTGCTTTCTGAACTCTGCCTTTACATTATTTCAACTGTGATTATATACTGTGATTGTGTTGCTAACATTTTTTTTAATTAGCATTATTCCGCTGCCAACTCTATTCACCCCCCCTCTAGAGTATTACGCTTTACTATATCGTTCCTACAATTGGTATCAGAGCGGGTGTTACAGGTAAAGCGAGGTAACAGTGCTATTATTTATTCATTATTTATTAGATCACAGCACATCACATGGCTACTATGAAATTCACAAGTGAAGGTCAGGCCACAAACAGATCCCCTCTGTTTGATGGTACTAACTACACTTATTGGAAAACACGGATGAGTTTCTTCTTGAAATCTCTTGATTTTGACTTATGGGCTATTGTTCTTGATGGCTATCAGAAGCCACCTCGTATAAATGTCGAGGGAGTTTTGGTTGAAAAACCCCAAAGCAGTTATACAGAGGAAGAAAAGAAAAAGGCCAGTCTTGACGCACGTGCCATTAATGCTCTTTTTTGTACCTTAGACAGAACAGTATTTAACAGGGTATCTACATGCACAATGGCAAATAGTGTATGGAAGCTTCTCGAAGTTACACATGAAGGCACGACTCAAGTCAAGGAGTCAAAAGTCAGCAGACTTACTCAAGAGTACGAGGCATTCAAAATGAAGCCAAATGAAACAGTCACACAAATGTTCGAGAGGTTCTTGGATATTGTAAACCCTTTGTCCTCCTTAGGCAAAGATTACAGTAACCACGAAAAGATTCGCAAACTCCTGCAAGCTCTCACCAAGAACTGGATTCTAAAGGCTACAGCTATCATTGAAGGAAACGACCTTACCACAATGTCACTTGAAGTACTCATGGGTAAACTACTCACTCATGAACTGGAGCTACAAGATTTTGAAGAACCTGCACCAAAGAAGAAGACTATCGCCCTCAAGGCTCAGCACAGAAAAGCTGCTAAAGATGACTCAGACAGCAGTGGATCTGACGCTGAAGATCAAGCTCTCCTAGCAAGAAAGTTCAAAAGATTCATGAGACATGAGAAGAGAGTCAAAGAGAACAACAGCAACAACTGGTACCAAGAAGATGCTGTCTGCTATGGCTGTAAGAAGAAGGAAGATATGAAGAAGGACTGTCCCATCAACTCATCATCGAGCAAGAAGAACAACAGGTATGAAAAAGGCAACCTGAAAAGATCAACGTCTCGGAAATATGCCAACACCAGCATATGGCATGAGAGTGAAGCTAGCGACTCAGAAGATGAACATTCAGAGGACGCTGCAAACATCTGCTTCATGGCAATCGATCAGGTACCTACTGAACCTGTAGAAACATATGATGACTTCACCTTTGAGCAATTAGGAGATGCCTTCAGTGACCTGATGCTTGACTACAGGAAACTGCGTAGTAAATATCAGACCGCTAAGAAGGTACTCAAAGAGTACAAAGGAGAAATAGGAAGACTTACCGACCTACTAGCTGAGGTTAGAGCTAATGTTAGTGAGTCTGGTGAGCTTTCCTCTATAAAGCTCTTATTACACGAGACTAAACAGTCATCCGAAGAGAAAGACAAGATTATAGACCAATTGAGAGAAGATCTTTCTAGAGAAAAGAAAAGTCTTCAATCTGCACAAATCAGAATGGAATCACTCACTTCTGATTATACTAAGTTATATGACACTTCCAAAAGGTTGGAAATTAGGTTAGGAAAACAGCCTGAGCCTGCTGCTTCCTATCCTAACACGTGTCACTTACCGAGAATTCGGAACATTCCCAAGCCAAACACTGTAAGACCAAACCATATAAAACCTTTACCCCAAAAGGTTAAGCCCAAACATGATCATAGGTATGCATTCTTCTATACTAGAAAATCCAAACCTACCAACCATGCACACCACTCAGCTTTCAACACTCGATATGCACAATGTCATTATTGTGGCCTCATTGGTCATATATCATCTGCATGTAGAATGAGAAAGCTTGTAGATTTAAATGTTTATGCTTGGATACCTAAAGCTAATAATTCAGGACCCTACAAGAAATGGGTACCAAAGATTTCATCTGCAAACTGTTTTGTAGGTGGAACACCCTTCACATGCTAGAAGCAAATGGATCCTCGACAACGGTTGCTCACGGCATATGACCGGTGACGCTACCCTATTTGCAACACTGTCGAAGAAGAAGAAGGAAGGTTATGTTTCCTTCGGTAATAATTTGAAAGGGTATATTATTGGTATCGGTGATGTTGGTAAGTCTTCCTATCCCGTGATTAAAGATGTCTGTCTGGTTACCGAGTTGAAACATAATCTTCTCAGCATAAGTCATCTAGCTGATCATGGTTATGGTATCAACTTTGGCAAAGACAAATGTACTATAGTTGATAGCTCAACTGGTAGTACTATCTTTGAAGGAATCAGGGAAGACAATATATATGTTTTCTATCTGCTGGAAGAAGCTAACATTTCAGGTAGATGCTTAATGGCCAAAAGTGATGAGAGTCATCTATGGCACATGAGACTCGGTCATGCAAACATGGATACAATTTCAAGATTATCCACAAAGAAGTTAGTACGTGGTTTACCAGACATAACATTCAAAAAGAATTCGGTATGCAGCCAATGTGAAAAGAACAAGGCTACCAGATCCACATTCAAGTCTGTAAACGCAGTATGTACTACTAGACCTCTACAATTGCTACACATGGATTTATTCGGTCCTAGCAGAGTTGCTAGCCTCGGAGGTAAATTATATGCATTTATTATTGTAGATAATTTTTCTAGATACACGTGGGTATATTTCTTGACACGCAAGAATGACGCATTATCCGAATTTGTCGCCTTTTACAAGAAAGTACAAAATGAAAAAGGTTATATGATCACTCGAATTAGAAGCGATCATGGAGGCGAATTCGAGAATACTGATTTCGAGCAAATTTGTGACACACACGGTTTCATACACGAGTTCTCCTGCCCTAGAACTCCACAACAAAATGGAGTTGTGGAACGTAAGAACAGAACTCTAACCGAAATGGCCAGAGTGATGTTAAATCAATTTAGCCTACCCAAATACTTCTGGGTTGAAGCTGTCAATACAGCTTGCTTTGTGCTCAATAGAGTTCTAATTCGACCCAAATCGAAGAAGACTCCATTTGAGTTATGGTTTGATAGAATTCCTTCAGTTTCTTACTTTAAGATTTTTGGCTGTAAGTGCTTTATTCTTAATACTAAAGACAACTTGGGAAAGTTTGACGAAAAGGCCGATGAAGGTATATTTCTAGGTTATGCGGCCAAGAGCAAAGGGTACAGAGTCTTCAACAAACGTACCATGATCATCGAAGAATCAATCAACGTCACTTTTGATGAAATGAACCAAATGACTCACGATGATAGTGATGAAGATCTGCCTACATCAAGTTCAACATCAGCTGAACCTGAACCAAGCTCTGCACTAGCTGAACCCCCTAGAGGAGATCCAGGAACCAGCTACCTACAGAGTCTACCGAAAAGGTTAAAATTCACAGCTGATCATCCACAAGATTTGGTAATTGGTGACATTACCAAAGGAGTAAGTACTCGATCATCCAGTAGAGATATTGTTTCTAGTGTTGCATTTATTTCACAGCTAGAACCTAAATCTATTGATGAAGCATGTAGTGATAGTTTCTGGATAGATGCCATGCAAGAGGAATTGAACCAATTCGAACGGAATCAAGTTTGGGAACTTGTTCCCAAGCCTATTGATCATCCGGTCATTGGCACCCGTTGGGTATTCCGAAACAAACTAAATGAGGATGGTTTAGTAACTCGTAACAAGGCTCGACTCGTAGCTCAAGGATACAATCAAGAAGAGGGTATCGACTACGATGAGACTTATGCCCCAGTTGCGAGATTAGAATCCATTCGAATGTTATGTGCATTTGCATGTTTTCATGATTTCAAACTTTTTCAAATGGATGTAAAAAGTGCTTTTTTAAATGGCTTTATAAAAGAAGAAGTTTTTGTAGCACAACCTCCGGGTTTCACGAATTTTAAAAATCCTGACCATGTTTTCAAGTTGAAGAAAGCCTTATATGGTTTGAAACAAACCCCTCGTGCTTGGTATGACCGTCTAAGCTCTTTTCTACTTGACAACGGTTTTTCAAAAGGAAAGGTTGACACTACACTATTTATTAAATCTTTTAATGGCAAGCTGCTTTTAATTCAAATTTATGTTGATGATATCATATTTGGATCCACTGATGAATCTCTTTGTCAAGAATTTTCTAAGTGTATGCAGAATGAGTTTGAGATGAGCATGATGGGAGAGCTGAAGTTCTTTCTCGGATTACAAATCAAACAAACCGACAATGGAACGTTCATTAATCAAGCCAAGTACACAAAAGATTTGCTAAAGAAGTTCGATCTGGACAATGTCAAACCTATTGGCACTCCGATGGCAACTTCAACAAAGCTTGATTCTGACGAACAAGGCAAGCCAGTCGACACACGTAAGTATCGAGGTATGATTGGTAGCTTACTTTACTTAACTGCTAGTCGTCCAGATATCATGTTTAGTGTTTGCCTGTGTGCACGTTTTCAAGCTAACCCAAAGGAATCACATCTGACCGCAGTTAAGCGTATCTTCCGATACCTTAAGGGCACTTCTTCTGTCGGCTTGTGGTATCCCAAAACTAAATCCTTTGACCTTATTGGTTATTCGGATGCAGATTTTGCTGGATGCAAGGTTGATAGAAAAAGTACTAGCGGTACATGTCATTTCTTAGGCAAGGCTCTAGTCTCTTGGTTTAGTAAAAAGCAAAATTCTGTAGCCTTATCAACAACAGAGGCTGAGTATATCGCCGCAGGACGTTGTTGCGCTCAGATTTTGTGGATGAAACAAACCCTAGAAGACTTTGATTTATTTTTCACACATATTCCCATTTTCTGTGATAACACGAGCACCATTAATTTGACTAAGAATCCTGTATGTCATTCTCGTACTAAACATATCGAGATTAGACATCATTTTCTTAGAGATATCATCAAAATGGAGATATAAACCTTGTGTACATAGATACTGAAAATCAATTAGCTGACATCTTCACTAAACCTCTAGCGGAAGATCGTTTCAATTATTTACGTCGAAAATTAGGAATTTTGGACGTCAATAATATTAATTGATTTTATTTTATGATTATATATCATTATGCAAAAACTGTGTTAGAGACAAGCTAATAAAGAGTCTGTCTGTCACCACAACTACGGTTGAAGCGAAACGGTACTTAAGAGTTCCCCGGTGAACCTCCGCCAGCTGGGACAGTACTCCTACAGCTAATCTGAGACAGTCGCTGTGTAACGACATTTAATTCATAAAATATTATCAATTATGTTATTTGAAGACTAAAATAACTAATCTTTGAATTAAATATTTGTAACGAGTCAATGAAAAAGAAGTAGCACAAATCAACTTTGAAAAAACCCTAGGCGAATTCGGCCAGAGCTCTGACCGAATTCGGCCCGAGTTCGGTTGAGGGTGTATGTGTATATATACAGAACCCGAGAGCTTCTTCTCTTTCATTACTTCCAAACTAATTACAACAGCAGCAGCAGCCGACCCCGACCTCCAAACCCTAGTTCTTCACCAATCTATTGCTTCCAATCTACTTGGTGAAATCCTTCCAAAATTTGGAATCGTGCGGAGATCGTTCATCTCTACAACATATCTATTTTTGTGAGGTATAACTCCCTCTCTCTCCACTTTTCAAATTAGTGCTTTTTATTTCAATGGCACCTAGATTTAATCCGTCTAAGAGGAAGAAGACCACTCCTAGTGAGGAAGGGTCCTCTTCGAATCCTCACACGGATTCTTTGTTTTCGCCGGTCCAAAAGAGCGACGGCGCTTTCGATGGGTTCTTCTTTCAAACCCTCGATCAAGCTTTATTATGGTACGGTGACTTTTCCACCCGTTCCATATGTAGCGGCGCTCCGATTAAATGGACGGTATTCCCTGATCATCGTCACTTATTTGAGGCATTAGGGTTACACTTACTTGTTAAACTGTGCTTCCCAATAGCTACTAATGCCATTAGATTGTTCTATTGCAATCTCATAGTTAACACTTTTGACGTGAGCACACGTGTCGGAGGCATAGACATTGACTTCAATGATGTCCTTCTAGCGGAGATTCTTGGTATTCCCAATGAAGGTGAACCGCTAGTTGATATCACGGAATTCGATTTCCCCGAAGGCACTACACTCACGAGCTTCAAAACGGAACTTTGTGCACCTGACAGAGTACGTTCTGGAAAGTTCAAGGCTAACAACCTGAACTTGTTTAACTACGAATTGTATCGCATCATCTACTCTACTCTTCTTCCAAAATCCACTTCCAAGGATGATGTGACTTCGCTTGAGCTGTCCGCCATGTACCATCTTATCAAAGGGATTCCTTTTTCCGCCCCTAAGACAATCATTCAGATGATGGGACGTTGTCGTGCTAGAGATCGAAATCTCTCTTACGCGATGATTCTCTCTCGTATCTTTCAGCGATTCGAGATCGATCTATCGACTTGTACTCAGGACTCTGAGCCCCAGTTACTCCAGCTTTCTCGTCGCAGCCGGACTGCTTCAGCTCCACCTCCTGCTCCTCCTACTGCACCATCTTCACCACATCAGCCGTATGCCATGACTTTTGAGGGCATATATCAGCATTTATCAGCTTTGTACGTCTCGATGACGGACATGGCTCACGAACGAGAGATCCGCGATGTCACCCGTTACCAGGCGATGGCAAACTCCTTGGCCGATCTACGTTTTGCCCAGACTGGTCACTCTGCTGCTTCCATCCCTCGTGATCCAGCTTTTTCGGGTTATCGCTGTGAGGATGAGGCTGTTCATACCTACTTCCAGCCAGGTAACGCCTATGACTGGTATCGTGCACCTCGAGTTTACGTTGGTGAGTTCTATGCTGGCGCCCCTACTCATCCTACTGGCGCTGGTACTTCTGGTGCTGGTACTTCCGGTCATGCTGGCCACGCTGCTGATGATATTGATGAGGATAGTGATGATGAGATCTGATTTGATTATTCGTGATATTCTATTGTATACTTGGAAATACTCCGACATTCCAAGTTTTTATCATTTACTTTTTATCAGTACTTTGTAGTTTGCTATCAGTACTTTTTATCTTCATGGACATGTTTTTGATGTTTCATTTATGACATCTCAGTTTATTTCAGCATTTTGTTTAAGCACTATCTCTTTATACTGCTTCTCCATTTTAAACTGCCTGTGAAATAGCATGCCTGAGATTTTTTTATTATTTTTTTAAGCAATACATGCCTGTGATGATAATTTGTAGAAACATTACTTGTTCTTTTATTTATTTTTCTCGCTATTTGTTACTTATGCATTGATTGCGGGGGAGTCTTCTGCATTTACTGCGGGGGAGCCTTCTCTTGTGCAATTATTTTGCTAAGTGACAAAGGGGAAGAAAATTAAAAATGATTCTAACATTTTTTTAAGTTAAATACAGGTTATGAACAATTTCTACTTTTTGATATTTTTGAACAAGCTTGAACAAGATTAATGTTATATCATTCATAGTTTGTCAATTATCAAAATGGGGGAGATTGTTGGCCCATTGGTCATAGTCAACCTGATTTTAATAATTGATCAAAACTCTGTCTGGATATACGAAGCTTGTTGGGACATCTCAGCTTCTTGGACATAAGCAAGATTGGATATTCACTCCGTTCAAGACTGAAGATCTGTTTGCCTACTTGCTGAGTCTGTACTTCCTATGCAATGTAATTTTTCACTTTATTTTGAGTCTAGGAATACGTTGTACACCGAGTCGTACTGGCAAATAGGCTATCCCCAAAATAGTTCAAAATGTTTTTAAAATGACCTATCAAAATGTTTACAAAAAGGTTTTCAAAAATCACCAAAAATCTATTTTTAAAACCCCAACCTAACCCTGACAGAACTCGGCCAGAGTTCGGCCAGAGTTCGGTTGGTGGCCGTTTGATTTTTGAATTCTCTGGAACTTGGTCCTCCTGCAGTTGCAGATTTGACCGAGATTTGCTCATCGAGTTCTGCCCGAATTCTGCCCGAATTCTGACAGAGTTCTCCCTTTGGAATTCCTATAAATAGAGATGGATTTTGATCATTTCAATTCACTCATTCACTTTCAATCTTCTCTCTATCTAAAAAGCTTTCTGCCTTCCAAAGAGTTTTCTAGAGCTTTTATTTTCAGATCCCAAGCCAGTTACAATCCTCTAGTCGATTTGCCAGTGCGGTACGGTCTAGAAGTTTCTGAGAGATTGTAATCAGAAGGCTTGATTGAAGAATACCTCTTCACATTTGAAGTTGGACGAGTTCTTCGTATCAAAGCTCGCGTTGTAGAAGTTGCAAGGACTTCGTAAGAATACATGCGATTTTTCCTATAGTGGATTCAACTGGTAGTAAGAGTTCTACCGACTGGATTAGTCCTCAATAGAGGGATACCAATATACATCGCTGTCTTTGCGTTTGCTTTCTGAACTCTGCCTTTACATTATTTCAACTGTGATTATATACTGTGATTGTGTTGCTAACATTTTTTTAATTAGCATTATTCCGCTGCCAACTCTATTCACCCCCCTCTAGAGTATTACGCTTTACTATATCGTTCCTACAATTGCCTCCCGTATTACTATGGCATTTGTTATTAAAGTGAACAGCATCGGTAGTAGTAGGAGGATACTCGGACTCCAAACGGAGGGCATGGTTAAGTGCCTCGTCCATGGTTTTGTATTCAGGCACCGAAACATGAGCACGAATAGAGGAACGCAAACCCACTTCGAATCGTCGAGCTCGACTTGCAGTGGTAGGTAGATAGGCTCCAGCAAATTTGGCCAGTTTGTTGAATTCGGCAGCATATTGTCGTACAGTCATATTTCCTTGCCTCAACTGCATAAATTTATTTTCTTTTTCCTGTCGCACGGCTGCAGAAAGATATTCAGTCTCGAACGCATTTCTAAATGTGGCCTATGAGATCGTCGTCGTCCCGTCTTCACGTCGAATTGCTCGCTTCTGTACGGCCCACCAACCGTGCGCGTTCATTCGAAGTAGAAGTTGAGCACACGCGACTTTCTTCGAGTCTTCGATACCCAGAAGCTCGAACTTGTCTTCCAGCTTCTCCAATCAGTCGATCGCCACGGAGGGATCTTCTGTGCCATTGAAGGAAGTGCGACAACTTTTCGTAGATTTTGACACATCGAAGTTAGAACTTCTCGGTGCCGCAGGTGAGAGCACAGGCGCCTCTGGTTCAACTTCGTTGGATCGAACCGCAGGCTCGGTCACGGCAGGCATCATCGTTGAAATATTGTTGACCACGACCAATTGTATGATTCGCTGGAGTGTATTCAGCTGCTACTGTTGCAGCTTGAATTGAGCCTCGTACCGATTCTCGAATTGGGTCTGACGAGCGTCCACTTACCGACGATGGAGCTCGTTTTGGCGTTGCTGTATTTCGAGTATCTGCAGCATCCGTTGCATCGGGTCGCCGAAAGATCCGGCTACGGTAGGCGTCATCCCTGTTGGGTTGACGGAATGCTCGGGTCTGGAACTACTCGAGCCGCTGGAAGTGCTCGTCTCGTCCTCCGCCCGAGCTCCCGTATCTGCAAGGAAAAGTAAGGCAACTCTCGTTAGTTTCAGAAATGGCCTGGGTTCAGTGTATGGAACAACTCATCTCATCGACACGAGGTCAACATTTTAAGACTAAAAACTCAACACTAGAGGCCAAGGATGTAAAGCCGTGCTCTGATACCATTATGGCATGCCCCGATTCCGTCGAATCGATAGTCGTCCCCCGGGTGTGATGCCGTGCGAACCTATTTTGCGATCGCACAAGGCATAGTCATAAGGTAATCCGAGACACGTGATCTAAGAGAGCAAGCAGACAAATTGAATAACATATTAAGTAAAAAAAACTTTGAACTTTATTAATAATGGACATCATTTACAGACTCCGGTACATGACTCATGTCGCACGGGATACAACATAACTTAATTAAAAAAGAGTGCCGATGAGATAGCCGTTATACGTATTGCACACATCTCTCAATATACAATAGAGTACTCCAGTGACCTGGAATGGAGTGACGCTGAGCCATCTTCCTTGGACAGTTGAGAGTTTATAAAAGTGAAGTTGCGGGACAAGGCTTCGATGCGCGGCCGAAGCTTTAAAATTACGAACGTTGCCGAGCTAGTTGGCACGTCCTTCCTGATTCGTGGGACCTGCAAAGAGCGAGGATCAGTATGATCACATGTACTAGTGAATGGCTAATTAAAATCTCAGCTTTGTATTTGATTCAAGCAGTTTTATAAACATGTTAGCTTGCTATTTCTGTGATCTTTCTAACCATCCTGATCGTTTTACATGTTAACATGTTTTGAGGAAAGCATATGAAATTGTATAATATTAAATAGCTATCATATTCATCCCGTGTCACGTGCATTTGTTAAGCAGTAAAAGGGTTTGAAGGTCACTGGCAATGTCAAGTCATCACGGACTATAGCCGGGTTAGACGATGACCCTTTCGCGGCGGGTTGCGAGCCCTGTGCGAAAGTTTCCGAATAACCCACGCTGATGTAAGGCTGGCGCTTGCTATACTCGTTCCTCCTAGGCCGAATCGGTCCCTTGGCCTAGGCAACCGTTCGAGGAAACTACACCTTGTCGACAAGTTGTCCAATGACCGTTTTGCAGAGTCTTGAAATATGCTATCTCTTTTTTAGAACCTTATTATTTTTCTTTTAGTTGCAAAACTTAGCCGTTCTTTTGAACTTAGTCAATTTACTCACTTAGCCGTATCGTTGCTAAACGTTAATCGATTCATTTATTGTTTTGCATAGGTTGAGTGGACTTGCATAAGAAAGCACATTTTCCATTTTCAATATCGACAATTTGATAGCAAGTGTTTCGTGAAGAATCGTGCCATGATTTTTTGATTCTACACTATTATGACAAGTATTCATTTAACATCATATTAATTTTTTTGAAATAGAGGGACGAGGCGAAGGAGGTCAGCCACTCGCCTTAGACTTGCTTCAAGCGAGCGACTTGTTGGCTGCGCTGACGTCGCCTACTCGATCACCTGCAATCGCATAAGCAACTGATTAGAACACTGTGTAATTCAAGGAATTTTGATATGAATGCGAAGCTCGAAAATGCAAGTCACGAAATCCATCGAAAACATTCATGAAAAATGCATTCACGAAAACCAAAGCCAAAGCCAAATCAAGTGCGGCATGAAAACCAGAGCAACGAGAGGTCTCTTCCGACTCAGCCGCAGAGCCAATACTTGTGGTGCAGCCCACTGAATATGGGACTTGGTTCCGAAAAAGCCATTCCATAACGTGGAATGGATCTTAATTCAACCGTTCCCGTTCGATCGACTCGGCCGATTCTGACCTATCGGTCCCGACCGAATCGATAGCTACAGTGTTCCTTTCTCGCGCACCCCGTGGACGGGAACGGGGCACGATGTAGGGACGGGGCACTACACTCACAACATGTGATAAGCATATGTCAAGGCCGTATGATATATACCAATATCTTATCATCAATGGGCGGTCACTAGACTAAGTCAATGCATGAGAAATAAACGAAAAGCAATAAAACGACCGATAGAGTCGCTTACACCCAAGTGTGACTTGGATGCTCAGTTTTATAATAATAACAATAAATATGAAATACTGAAAATAAGAATATGTAAATCACAGAATAAGGTGGCAAGGTATCTTGCCTGGCAGTGCAGAAATGGCAACTCCAACCAATCAGTCACGTCAGTAATAAATCTCAAAGTCCACGAACGTCTTCGGATGCTGAAACAAATATCAAGAACATTCCCGGCGTAAAAGATATCTCTAGGAAATGTTCGTCCAAAAGTCCAATTCTGGAACAGGAATAAAATCGTAATTTCGGGTCAAAGCGATGTCCGTCGTTGGACCCGTTTTGCACCGAAATATGTGCCAAAGTCTATGGTCTCTAAAGTCGTCAAACTACATGTCTACAGATCCGATTTGATGAGATGAAATCAACGGTATGTCCAATTTTGGATTTCGATGAGCCCTGCACAAAATTGCCCGTTGGGCCGGTTTGCGGGCCCACCAAATTTGTGTTCCTGTCGACCTTCTCAGAATTGAACCAAACTTGGTATATAGGACCAAAAAATCAATACGATCATGTTGGCACAAGTTTCATCTCGATCCGATGACTGTTCACGAAGTTATGACCAAGTTTGTAAAAGGTCGATACGGGGGTATCTCGACGGATACGCATTGATTTTGTCGCACACATGCAACGAAATCGGGTTCCGCCAGTTCCCACACGTCGGCAACATTCATACGCGCCTTATGATGCATATAGTATGCAACCACATCACCTGGTTTGTTGGGGTGCACACTGTATCGGTAAAAATTTCGAAAATTTTAATATTTTAAAGACAGTTTTTCCGTCAACTTCAACAGTGAATTACTCCCTGCATATATATCGAAACATAAATCTAACAGGTGTGTTGCGATCTTGTTTATGTTTTGTTTGACTGTTTGAATTTAGTTTCTACAAAACTCTAATGTGCAGATCACAAATTTGCTTCCAAGTTGTCATTTTAAAACAGTTTTTAGTATTACAGAAAACATAATTTTCTTCAAGTTCGTCTCGATTTTTCGAGCAAGTGGATGGGTCGTTTTGAAATCAACCTAGAGGATCTCAAAGAGGGTCATGTGGGCTTCGCATAAAATTTTGTAGAAGCAAAAACGAACGAACGAGCATGAAGAAGTTAGAACGAGAAAATGGGTACCTTGCAGCGTTTACGAAACAGAGTGTTCTGTTTTGTGGCTTGGTTTGTCGTCGTTCTCCGGCGATGCAGCAGTCGACGGCCAGGTACAGACGGCGGGGTAGCTGCGCTGGGTTGCTGGAAAGGCTCGGGTGCAAGGAATTTAGGTTTAGTGGAGAATCGAGAGAAAATTTTTATGGAAACTCAATTTTCGGTTTTGTGGTATATAGTAATTTAAATTCCAAAATTGGATAGGATTAGAGCAAGATTTGGATTCGAATTCGTGTTAATCTAGTGGAGAATCTAGATATAAGTTTATAGGAAAAGATTTGGTTGGATTTGGTTCAAATTTGAGTGAGATTTGATTTGGTTTCGGGTTCGTATACACGCGAGTATACTCGTGGCTTGGTTTCGGTTCAGGGGGGGCTCGGCTTTCGCATGGCACTGTAGCGTTGCTACAGTGCTTTCTTTTTTTCTTTTTTTTTCTTTTTCTATTTCCTTTTCTAATTCTTCTATCTATTTCCTTTTCTAATTCTTTTTCTTACTCATTTTAATTTCTTTTGGAAATTCCTATTTCTTTCTAAATAATTTATTTTTATAAATATATATACACACACATGTATATATTTTCATATATATATATGTATATATATATACTTTGGCAACTTTTTAACTCCTATAATTTCCCTTATATATATATATATATATATATATATATATATTTTATATATATATATATATATAAAAAAAAATATATATATATATATATATACATATATATATATATATGAAAAATATATATATAAATATATATATATATATATATATATATATATATATATATATATATATATATATATATATATATATATATATATACTTATATATATATATACTCATATATATAATTTCATATATATTTATATATATAAATATAATTCATTGTTGTTATTATTAGTTATTATTATTATTCACAAACTTATAATTTGTTCATAAATTGTTTTAGCTAACATTTCACATTAAAACTTAATTTAATAATTACAAAATTTAAGGGGCTTTACATCCTACCCAACTTAAAAAAATTTCGTCCTCGAAATTAAACTAAGGTAGGGGGTCGAATG
The DNA here is from genome assembly GCA_029216955.1 of Iris pallida. Taxonomy (NCBI): domain Eukaryota; kingdom Viridiplantae; phylum Streptophyta; class Magnoliopsida; order Asparagales; family Iridaceae; genus Iris; species Iris pallida. Next base: position 1,092,217 of record JANAVB010026200.1, read on the forward strand.
CAAAGCAAGAAACTGTTAAGGAACTAAATTGTGCAAACATACCTTGGTTTTTGAACAAATGCGGGTAACGATTTCGGATGTCATCCTCGCGCTCCCAAGTAGAATCTTCTGGCGAATGATGCTTCCATGCCACGCGAACCAATGGTATAGACTGATTCTGCAACGCCTTCACTAGGAGATCAAGCATACCTACCGGTTGCTCTTGGTACGACAAGCTCGGTCCAATAGTGATCTCGGAGTGATCGAGCACATGACTGCTGTCTGCCACTGTGAGACTTGTCTCACAGTATCGATATTTATATACGGATACGTATTTTGTATTGTATTTCGTATTTTTTTGGTTTTTGGAATGCTTTAAATTTTTTTCCAAATTATAGATTTTCTCCTGGACCGGCATACCGACGGTGTACCGGTGTATACCGACGGCATACCGTCCAGACAAATTTTCCATATTTTTGATATTTTTTATTTATGATATTTTCATGAATAGTATTTCTGATATTTTTATGAATAGTATTTCTAATATTTTCGAGAATAGTATTTAGATATTTTGATGAATAGTATTTAGATATTTTGATGAATAGTGTTGATGCATCCTATTATCCATTGGATAATTGGTTTTTTTTCAATGGCTAGGATTGATCTAGATTTTGACATGGATCACGATCCAACGGTCACGATTAATTCACCACTCCTATATATATCCATTGAGTTTCTCTCTCCTCTCTTTTTTTTCCTTCTCTATTTTCTCTTCACTCTTTTCCCTCTTCCTCAAGCTTAGGAAGACTTGGCCTTGAGACCTAGAGTGTGGTTTTGGAACCCCTCTTGGTGGTGGAGTAGAAGATTAGGCTTGGAACTTAACCCTAGGCAAGTACATCTTGCTCAAAAGTGACATAACCATGCTATAATTTTGTTTTTCATAGAAATTAAAGTTTTATTGTTCTATAATATGCTCCTCTAAATTTTTAACATCTTTAGTATATAACACTTTTGGTTTTGATCGGTATAAATACGTAGATCTGAGTTTCTAGAGATCATTTTTGAGTATTTTGAGGTATTGATCTATCAAATGCTTTAATTTGTGAAAACTAATACTTTCATGTTGTAGGAAATTAAATTCTATGCGATTTTGGCTTTTGAAAATCCGAATTTCAATTTAAAATAAAGTTTTTATTGCCGAAACAAGTTTTGGCAAAAATATAGATTTTGTTGCTGTTTGGAAGATCGGAATTTCGACGGTATACCGTAGTATACCGAAGGTATGCCAATTTTTGCACCATAAACTTTCTGTTTTTAGGCCGGAATACCGCCGGTATACCGCCGTATACCGTCGGTATGCCGTTTTAGGCTGATTTGAGCTGTTTTTACCCTTTTTTTTCTTGTTTTCGTCCGCTTTTGCTATTTTCTTCGATTGAAATGATGTTTTATCATGCTTTAGTGTTTTAGTATAGTTAGAACATGATTGTAAATATATATACATGATATGTGTTCATGTTCACGTATTATTTTATGTCCAGATTCTTGATAGTGGCTCGTAGTAGCGCACTCATGAATTGATTCTTATTGATTTCTAGACCCGAGATATGAGTACATGTTCTTTCTTGACACCGTGGATATAGCTTGTTAAATGTTAATCTATTTCATCTTGGCACTAGATAATCGAGTGTGAGTATTGTTCCGTGTGTCACGTGATGTTAGTACGGGGATGTTCGTAAGTGATAACTTACGAATTACTCGTACATAACACACGTCATCTTAGGAAATTCTTGAGTGTCCACGACTTAAGAATTTGACATGAATATGATAAGGTAAATGACTAGTAAAATTCAAGTAGATCATTGTAGGAGGAAATTCACGCTACCAACCCCGAGCTCCAAGGTCCCCATGAGGCGTGGCTTAACCCTGCTAGGCAAGGGCTCCATGACCTACCAAGTTTGCGCGTATTGATACACGATCGAGTCACATGTCGTGCCGGGTTGTGGCACAGTTAGTTATATGTTTTCTTTTACAAGTATATGATATGGTTGTTCATGTTATAACTCCAGACATGTTTCATCTGCCAGCAGTCTTGTTGGGCAATAGATGTACTACTCGTACCCCTGGATATCCAGGTATCTGCAATCAGGTAGTTGCGAAGATTCTCAACTTGCATACTAGTAATTAGGATTGTGTTAACCCTAACTAGTTAAAGATAGAAAGCTGTAGGCAATGATTGGCCGTGCACTTTTGATTGTTGGTTACTTTATATGCTTTTTGTGTCGTTGAGTGGCCAGAGACTAAGTTCTGCTCAGGAAAATATCTGTAACCCCGGTCCTTGTTTGGTTTGAGGGTTGTGGCTCCGACTTCGAGTAGTTCCTAAGTCCCTTGTTGCTTATCGACTTATTATTTTATTTTGCTATATTGTTCAGTATTTACATTCAGTCAGTTACATTCTCGAGATACGCGCATTGGTACCGCACTAGTCTCGACCCGCATTTATTTATATTTGCTATATGTTGTTGTTTTGTTTGTGGGTTTATGTCGTTCACCTCGAGCTTTTTTTGTGGTACTTGCTATTTGGGGCCTGACCCACTGGTTTTGTTTGGCCAAATTTACCGTTGGAGCCCGAAGATTCTCCCTACCTTTCTCTGGATGACCCGCCGCCTGCTTAGATCTGCGGTTGTTCCTCCTCGCGAGTAGGTTCCCTTTTTACCACTTGCAGTTTATTTCATTTTGGTGGTGTTAGCTAGGGCATGTGTTAGTCCTATTATTTTGAGACTTTCTTAGACTTCGGTCAACATGATGTATTACATTAGATCTAGACTGATATAGTGATCATGTATATTGGTACTTTGCTAGTGTAGCATTTTGTATTCACTAGCTTCATGACCATGTATGATATAGTATTTTGGGACGCCTCTTTACTTTCATATTTGATATACTCTTGATACTTTTTGTTGTTGGATTGAGATAGGATTTGTTCGACCATAGGAGTCGTCAGTGGCATGCTAGAGTCTTCCCACTTGTCTTCTAGACAGCTTTGATCGTACATTAGGGTACTGGCATACCTTGATATACGTAACTGGTTTTGTTTTGCCCCTGCTATCCAGTATTCTGGTTCTGGGGCATGACAGGGTTTTCTGGTGGCCCATGCAGGTCTGTCTTCAGACTTATGGGGGATTCATCTTGTTAGAATCTCAATCATATATTTGTCTTCATTTGATCTTCCTTTGCTTATCGCATTCTCGTTTTCCTTGAACTGTAAATATGATTGACATATCCTTGTTCTATTCCTGTCTATTATTGATATCTTGTGTCCTTATCTTTCAGGGATACACCGCTTGCTTCTTCTTTCGAAGGTTCAGTTGCTCCGCCATCTCAGGAAGCTCAGATGGAAGGTCATGATCACACCCCGCCTCCGCATAGTCAGAATCCAGCACCATCTCAGCATCCGTCGGCAGCTCAGTCTGTTCATGTTCAGTCAGCTCAGCCAGCTCCGTCAGTCCCTTCAGTACAGCCAGCCTATGTAGACCAGCGTGCCCTACTCGAGATGATGTGGGGCATAATGGCGGCACAACAACACCAACATCAGAATCAGCTTCAGATCCAGCAGCAGGTGGTTCAGTTGTACCAACAGTTGTAGCAGGGCCAGGACCATACCAACAATACCCTTTGCCAGGGCGTTACAGTAGCTTTAGAGGCGAGTGGACGTCGTGGTCACAACTCAGCATCCGACTTTAGATGCCTGCGTCCAGCTCAGTTCTTCGGCACCGAAGATGCAGTATCAGCCGATTCTTTGCTTCAGGACACCGAGGCCATTTTTGAGGCAACTAGGACTCCAGCAGGAGATAGGGTAGCAACGATGAAGCTACAGTTATCAGACATTGCCCGCGACTGGTGGGTAGCACAGGAGATGGGTCTTCTAGGCCGGTTAGTTGGAAGACATTTCGGGAGCGCTTCCAGGAGAAGTTCTTCCACACCTCAGCCAAGTTCCAGCTCCAGCAACAATTCATCAACCTTCCCCAAAAGACGAGGACTGTGGATCAGTATGCGGCAGAGTTCTGTAGGCTTAGTCGATTTGCATCGCACATGGTGGCTTCTGATGGTGATAGAGCTCGGAGGTTTGAGCAGGGCTTACACTTGGAGCTTTAGCAGCTCATGGTAGGCCATTTTTATGACACCTTCGATACAGTACTGAGAGCAGCTAGATCCTTGGAGATGACCAGTCAGAGAATAGCAGATAGGACCGGAGGTCAGAAAAGGTCACGTTCGACTATAAGGGGCATTACCGTTCAGTCCTCAGCCCCAGCTCCAGCAGTCAGAGCTCAAGATCATTGACCTCCTCGTCAGACAGTATCATCAGCCCCGACAGTAGCATCAGTACAGCAGTCCAGGCAGTCAGGTCAGCTAGGATGTGATTATTGTGGAAAGCCAGGACACACTAGAGCCCAGTACAGGATGGCCAATCATCAGTATCTCAGGTATGGTACGTCTGACCATATGATTGGATCTTGTCCACTATTACGTCCAGAGGGTTCATCAGTTGCTTCAGTGCCATTGGCGATCGAGAGGGCACCAGTAGAGTCAGCTCGATCCTATGTTCATCGCCCGTTTTCGACGTAGTCCCAGCAGTTTCAGCACCAGCGTCCAGCACAATATGCCCAAGCCCTGTGGGCAGGAGCGATCCAGCAGCAGACTACACGAGTACCCCTGAAGCGTGGGCAGGCTTTCAATATGAGCTTGCAAGAGCCGTTGGCCGAGGGCGGTCAGATTGTAGGTGAGATTTTGAGCATTCCTTCAGTTTATCTTACTATTGGATTTTGCTGACGGTCATGTATTCCACCTACATTCAGAGTACAATAGTCGCCTCGACATATTCGGCGAGTGAATACGAGTTTCTCGTACCACTCATCTGCATCTGTATCTCGTGATACACGATATCTATCATGTATCCCGACTACGTTGGTGTGTCCTGGATTAATGTCTTCGACTGAGTCGTTGACTTCGAAACTTGACCCTTGTCCTCTTTGTGAGTCAGCGTAGGCAAGTGTGAGACCCGTCTCACTGTATCGATATTTTATACGGATACATGTTTATTTGAGCCGTATTTCGTATTTATCGATTTGCGTGATATTTTAAAATTTTCCGAAGTGTTGGATATTTATGACTTGGTTTAACTTGGATTTGGTTTTATTTGATTCCGTTCCACTTTGACTTGGTTTGGTTTAGTTTGGTTCTTTATGAGAGAGGTGTATGGTTTAGATTGAGTAGAGAGGAATGAATGGTGGAGATTGCATGGGCTTGTTATATAAGCCACCTACCACTCTCTCTCTCTCCTTCATTATTTTCATTTCCATCTTCACCTTCTTCCTCCAGCCCAAGGCAAGTGCACCTTGTCGAATATTGGATTATTTCAATTTCGTTTGTTCTATTCTCTTCCTTGTTACATTCTAAGCATGTTTAGAACTTGGAGTTTTCTATTTTGATGGATAGATTGTTGTAGATCTAACTTGGAAGCAAATTCGGTTTTCATGGAATTTGATCTGTTAAACTTGCATATTTTGGTAAACTTGTGGTTCCAGGTTGTAGAGAATTTTATTTTACCCAAATTTGACCCATGGAAGTCTGGATTTGGGTTCCTGTTGTAGTTGGTGGAAAATAGAGGCCATGGTATTTTATGGACATAGTCTCTGTGGGAAACCATTATTTGCATTTTTGGAGCTGCATGCTTGTTTGTATTTTTGAGCCGCATGCATTAGTTGCTTGCAATTAATAGTTTGTGGGCCGCATGAGATTGTTAGCAGTGAGTTTGCATTTTTGGGCCACGTACAATATTTTGCATGTCCACATGCATTGTTGTACTTTTGGCCGCATGGCCAACTAGTAATTATTGGCCTTAGTCAGAACTTCTGGCCGCATGGCCTTGCAGTTTATGTTGCATGCATCAACTTTGGAATCTTCTTTGGTCGCATATAAATTTAGTGGCCGCATGACCTTTTTCCCATGGTTGGCCGCATGGCCTAAGCCATGTTATAGCCGCATGGCCATGTATTAATTCGTTGCATGCATAGTAGTTGCATGCATAGTGGTTGCATGTATTAATTATTGTATGGCATTTAGCTAGCATGCTTTAGTAATAGTTTTAGTTAGCATGCCTTGGTAATCATTTAGCTTGCACGCATAGGAATTAATAAGTTTACATGCCTTAGTAATGATTAGCTTTTGTATTATTTAATACTTAGTTGCATTTAGCTTGTGGCATTGCTTAGTTGCAACAAGCAGCAGACATTATGGCCGCATGTACATTGAATTTTAGTGGCCGCATAGGCTTGTATTGTAAGCAATGTAAGGGGTTGGCAGCTTGCTGCATTGTTGGCCGCATGACCAAGAATTAATGTTATGGCCGCATGGCCTTGGCATTTCCTTGGCCGCAGGTTAGCATGCACATTTCTGGCCGCATGGCCAACCAATAATTTTGGAGCCGCATGGCCTTATATACTATTATATTTTTGCATGGCATCAATTTTCAAATTGCTGGCCGCATGAGGAATTTTGGCCGTATGACCTTATATTCTTGCATGGCATATTATATTGTATATAATGATTGTTTGGCCACGTGCCCTTTCAATTGTTTTGCTTGAGTGGAAGCTTAGATTTATTGTGGGTCCCACTCCCCTTGTCTTTTCTGATTACATGAATAATTCTTGTTGGCAATTAATTTTGGAGCCGCATGGCCTCCCACTTTCTTTGGCCGCATGAGTGGAAGCTTGCATTCATTGTGGGTCCCACTCTCTTTGTCTTTTCTGATTGCATGAATAATTTTTGTTGGCAATTAATTTTGGAGCCGCATTGCCTCCCACTTTCTTTGGCCGCATGAGTGGAAGCTTGCATTCATTGTGGGTCCCACTCTCTTTGTCTTTTCTGATTGCATGAATATTTTTTGTTGGCAATTAATTTTGGAGCCGCATGGCCTCCCACTTTCTTTGGCCGTATGAGTGGAAGCTTGCATTCATTGTGGGTCCCACTCTCTTTATCTTTTCTGATTGCATGAATATTTCTTGCTGGAAATTAATTTTTGAGCCGCATGGCCTCCCACAATTTCTTGGCTGCATGGCCCCTTCAGTTATTTTCTGGCCGTATAAGCTTTGGCTGGCCGCATGGGTGGCTTCCCACTCTCTTTGGCCGCATGTATGTTCTCCCACTTTTGGGCCGCGTGGGGTCCACTTTGACTGTTTAAATGTTTTATTTGCCTGAATTGTGGTCAGAATTTCTTTCCACTCCCAACATAAAAGTTATAGAGTTCTTCTTAGCTTCAAGAATATATATATTATATATATATTATTATTTAAATGTGTAAGTTTCTCCCCTCCTTGATAACTTGGCATGATAATTCTTGACAGTGGCCCGCCGTGGCGCACTCTTGACATGATAAACCTGACGTGATATATTTCTCGAAATGCTATTGCGACGGCTAACATGACACGACAAGATTGAATGGCCTGGACACTGTGGACGATTATGCTTGTACGAATAAACCCATCTTGTCTTGCATTATGTCTAGGACGGGGACCCCTAAGTACCACGGTTGGAGGCACCCACTGAAATTAACTAAGGCTAACAACTAGAATAAATTCAGTAGTCATGAAGAGATTTTCCAGCTACAGGCAATCCCGTTATCTGGGCGCGCCACTTGGGATCTGTAGCCTGCCGACGAGTAGGGCACATTTCCAGCACACTGTCATGTGTTGCACCCTTATTGTACTAATATTCGACCTGGATAACCTGGATAGTCTGCAGGGCTTGTGGCTGTGGAATAATCTCGCTGCATCTTGTTAGTAACTAGGCCTGTGATAACCCTAGTTAGTTAAAGTATCAAGCCGTACTTATTGCTTGGCCGTGATTGATTGGATGCGGTATAATCAGTCTAGTCTTGTCTTGATTCTGCACATGATCGTTACATGACCTGTTTTCTTATCTTATCTTGCCGATAAATGGTGGGAGAAACCAAGTTCTGTTCAGACGAAGGGTTACAATCCCGGTCCTTGTTTGGTTTACGGGTTGTAACCTGGTTATCTGAATAGTCCCATGGTTATCCCATCGTATATCACCTTCCCAGATCCAGTTCCTAATTATTTTAAGATAAAGGTTGCAGCGATTGTCACTCTAATGTATTGTACTTTGTATTGTCACTCTCTGATTGTCACTCAATGATTGTCACCTCTAGCAATAAATGATCAGAGACCAAGTTTTGTTCAGGCGAAGGATTACAATCCCGGTCCTTGTTTGATTTAAGGGTTGTAACCTGGCTTCCGAAACAGTGCCTTCGTCCTCTCTTCGTATATAGCCTAGCTCTATTTATTTAACACGTTCTTCAGTTTACTTTATGACAAATGATGATTTAATTACTGTCTTCCTATGTCGAGATGAGTGCGTTGGTACTGCACGAACCTCGATCCTCCTTTACTTATTGCTTTCTCTCCCTGTTGATTGCCTATGATTGCTGGTTTTAAGTTCATAGTTCGGCCTCCTTTGTGGTACTTGCTATTTGGGGTCTGACCCCACTGGTTTTGCATGACCAGGTTCTGATAGAAGAGCCCGAAGGTCTACCGCACCATCTACTCGACGGTGACCAGCCGGAGCACCAGGGTGCCTCAGTGGGTTTCTTCTTCATTCTCCCACTGATATGTAAATTCTTCTCTTGTAACGTTTAGCCCCGAGCACGTGTTTAGCTCGTGTTTTGGTATTTTCCTTGATATTATAGCCTACGGGCATAAACATGATATATGTATTCTAGACTATAGCTAGTCCTTATCATGTACGACTAATACTCTAGCTAGTCATCAGTTTTGTGGTACTGGCTTCATGATCATTCATGTATATATGGTTCGGGACGCCTTACTAGTGTATGTATGATGATCGTACTCTTTGTTCTTGTATAATTGCTTGTGATTGAGATACCTAGGATTGTTAAACCTTAGGATTGACTGATGGCTTGTAGAGTAACCCCCATGTCTTGACAGCTTATACGTGATTTCAGAGTATTAACGTACTTGGGATTGCGTAGCTGGCTATGTCTGCCCCCGCTCTCCGGTATTCTGGTTCTGGGGCGTGACAGCAAGCGAGGACGAATCCCTACTCAACTGACTCAGGGGTATATTATTCCATATGCCTCCTTTTCTTGTATTATATATGTTTGTATTTATTATTTTTCGTATTTATTTAAATTATGTATCTCAAATATCACTTGAACACGGGATGTTTTCTTTCGATGTGTTACGATTTTACATTGTTTTAGCATGTATATTTTTGCTCGACTGGCTTTAGGAAATTTCGAGGACGAAATTTTTCTAAGTTGTGGAGGGTTGTGAGACTCGTCTCACAGTATCGGTATTTATATACGGAAACGTATTTTGTATTATATTTTGTATTTTTTTGATTTTCGGAATGCTTGAAATTTTTTTTCAAATTATAGATTTTCTCCTTGACCGACATACCGACGGTGTACCGGTGTATACCAACGGTATACCGTCCGGACAAATTTTCCATATTTTTGATATTTTTGATTTATGATATTTTCATGAATAGTGTTTCTGATATTTTCATGAATAGTATTTCTGATATTTTCATGAATAGTATTTAGATATTTTGATGAATAATATTTAGATATTTTCGTGAATAATTTCGATGTATCCTATTATCCATTGGATAATTGGTTTTCTTTTAATGGCTAGGATTGATCTAGATTTTGACATGGATCACGATCCAACTGTCACGATTAATTCATCCATTCTATATATATCCATTGAGTTTCTCTCTCCTCTCTTTTCTTTCCATCTCTATTTCCTCTTCACTCTCTTCCCTCTTCTTCAAGCTTAGGAAGGCTTGGCCTTGAGGCCTAGAGTGTGGTTTTGGAACCCCTCTTGGTGGTGGAGTAGAAGATTAGGCTTGGAACTTAACCCTAGACAAGTACATCTTGCTCAAAAGTGACATAACCATGCTATAATTTTGTTTTCCATAGAAATTAAAGTTTTATTGTTCTATAATATGCTCCTCTAAATTGTTAACATCTTTATTATATAACACTTTTGGTTTTGATCGGTAGAATTACGTAGATCTGAGTTTCTAGAGGTATTTTTTGAGTATTTTGAGTATTTTGAGGTATTGATCTATCAAATGCTTTAATTTGTGAAAACTAATACTTCCTTGTTGTCGAAAATTAAATTTTATGCGATTTTGGCTTTTGAAAATCCGAATTTTGATTTAAAATGAAGTTTTTATGGCCGAAACAAGTTTTGGCAAAAATCTGGATTTTGTTGTTGTTTGGAAGATCGGAATTCCGACAGTATACCGAAGGTATGCCGATTTTTGCACCAGAAAATTTCTGTCTTTAGGCCGGAATACCGTCGGTATACCGCCGTATACCGCCGGTATGCCGTTTTAGGCTGATTTGAGCTGTTTTTGCCCGTTTTTGCCTGTTTTCGTCCGCTTTTGCTATTTTCTTCGATTGAAATGATGTTTTATCATGCTTTAGTGTTTTAGTATAGTTAGAACATGATTGTATAATATATATATACATGACATGTGTTCAGGTTCACGTATTGTTTTATGTCCAGATTCTTGATAGTGGCTCGTAGTAGCGCACTCATGACTTGATTTTTTTATTGATTTTTAGACCCGAGATATGAGTACATGTTCTTTCTTGAACCGTGGATATAGTGTCACGCCCCAGAACCAGAATACTGGCAATTAGGGACGGACCAGGCCAGCTACGTATACCAAAGTACTCCAGTACTCCGAAATAACGTATAAGCTGTATAGATGGGGGTTACTACTATAAGCCAACAGTCGATCCTAGGTCAAGCAATCCTAGGTATCTCAATCACAGGTAGTAAACAATGTACAAGATGTAAGATCAACTGGAATATAAAATAGTAAAGCATCCCAAACTATCATATATCAATGATCATGAAGCTAGTAATACAGAGTGAAGACTAGCAAGAGTAATAGTCATACATGATAAGCTCTAGCTATAGTCTAGAATACGCAAATCATGTGTTGGCCTGTAGGCTAAATGTCAATTCCAAAACACGAGCTAAACACGTGCTCGGAGGCTAAATGCCACAAAAAAATAATGTACATAACTAGTGGGAGAATGAAATAGAAAATCTACTAAGGTACTCTGGTGCTCCGGGTAATCACCAACGAGTGGAAGATACGGAAGATCCTCCGGGCTCCTCTATCAGATCTGGCCAAACAAAACCAGTGGGGTCAGACCCCCAATAGCAAGTACCACAAAGGAAGCCAAACTATGAACTAAAACCAGCATGCAAATCATAGCAATGGATAGAGAGAGAGATAAGTAAGTACTAATCGAGACTCGTGCACTACCAATGCACTTATCCCGAGAATAGAAAAGACAATGAGTAAAGCAACATATAGCATAAGGTAAAGGACATGTGACATAATGTAAACTGTGTACATGTAAGAAAAAAAAAGCATGTGAACATGAAAGACAAACTAGACATGTGAGCATGTTAAGTAGACGGAACATGTAAGCATGTTAGATAACCGGAGCATGTGAGCATGTTAGGTAACTGGAACATGTAAGATAACTGGAACATGTTATGTAACTGGAACATGTAAGATAACTGGAACATGTGAGCATATGGTGAAGCTGTCACCCCCATTTCCTGTATTTCGTATTTGTACTCGTAATTTGATTTTTGGCACGTATTTTATTTTTTCGACTTGCGGATTTTGGTTTCTCGTAAATGGGTTTGGACCATGGCTTGGTTTTATTTTGTGGAGTTGGTTTGGTTTGGTTTGGTTCATCATGCGTGGAACACCATAGCCTATTCTCCACCTCCATTCCATCACAACCACCCTCATTAAAACCTACCAACCTTTTCTCTCTCCTCCATAACTCCATTAATTTCTTACAACTTCTTCTTCTTCCTTCTTCCACACAACTCCCCAACCCATAGGCAAGTGCACCTTGCCATCAAAAAAGCACCACTTTTTATTTGTCCATTAACTAGATTAGGCCATGGAGAACAACTTTAGAACTTGACATTTTATGATTTAGAGCTTTCAATTTTCTAGATCTAGGTTTTAACCATTTTCAAAAACCTTTGGTTTTGATCCATTAAACTTCGATTTTTGCATGTTTTGATGCTTCCATGTGGAAGAGAATTCGATTTTACTCAAGTTAGAACTTTGGAAATCTAGATTTGGTTTTGATTTGGCTAAGTTATGAAGATTTAAAGTTTTTGGTGTTCTTGAGGAGTTCATCTCAGCCTTGGTGAAGGCTCTCGGCCAGTGCTCTTTAGCACTTGACCGTTTGCGCACCCCGGCCTGTGCTCTTTAGCGCATGGCCGATTGCGCATAGGCTCAGCCAGTGCTTTGTGCTGCGCTGGATTGCGCTGGCGTAAGCTAGCCATGCGCAAGCCAGCCATGCGCAAAGTAACCCCTGCGCACTCGACCATTGGGCAATCCACCCCTGCGCAATCCACCCCTGCGCAGCTCACTCCTGCTCAGTCTATTCATGCGCAATCTGCCCCTGCGCCCTGTGCCCCTGCGCACTTGGCATCCTGCGCAGCTGACACCTACGCAATCTAACCCCCTGACCCCTTGCGCAAACCATTGGCTCTTGGAGTTTTGGTTTTATTTCTCTAAGCTTGGCTCTTCTATAGTCCTATATATATTGGTACTATATTAGATATTTTACGTCCATTTTATATCCTTACGCCTTTTGTCACGAACTGATTTTTACTTAATATGTTTGGAATGACTATGGTACATGGCATGGTATGACAAGGAACTAGCATAACACGACAGTGACCCGTAGTGACGCACTCCTGACATGACCAACCTGACATGATAGTAGCCCGTCGTGGCGCACTCCTGACAGTACCCTGACATGAATTATCTTGATAACTTGATAGTGGTCCGTGGCGGCGCACTCCTGACTTGACTTGACTTGTAACTTATAACTTGACTCGTATAATCAACTTGACACCGTGGTTGTTCCTGCTTGCTTGCTTGTACAATCCACTTGTCTTGTCTTGCATCATGTCTAGGACATGACTTCCTGGGTACCACGGCCAGGGACTCGCGCTAAATTGGATTAGGCTAATTATTAGATCAAACTAGAACATGGAGAATTCCCAGTCACAGGCAATCTCGTTATCTGGGCACTTTAATGGACTTGTAGCTTGCCGACGAGTAGAGCACATTTCCAGTACACTGTCATGTGTTGCACCCTCTAAGTCACCTAAGGGTACATTTGTCTCCCGGGCAATGTACCCACCTATAACTCTCAACCCGTGGAAGGATAACTGGATAGTCTGCAGGGCTTGGGACTGGGAGTTTCTCACTTGCATCTTGTTAGTAATTAAGGCTTGTGATAACCCTAGTTAGTTAAAGTAGTAAGCCGTAGTAATTGCTTGGCCGCTTGTGAATGCATGATGTCCAGCCTTGTCTAAGTCTTGTCTAGCTCCAGTACCTGCTATCTCCTGAGCATGTTTGTTTTCCTTATCTTGACGATAAATGAGTAGAGACAGTGAGCTATTCAGGCGAAGGGGTACAATCCCGGTCCTTGTTTGGTTTAAGGATTGTAACCTGGCTCCCGGAATGGTTCCACGTCCCTAGTCGTTAATCGCCCTGTGTACTTTACTACTTGTACTTTCTTTTATCCTTTATGTTCTGATATGCTGGCTTTTGTTCTTATTTGTGGCCTCCTTGTGGCACTTGCTCTTTCTGGGGTTTGACCCAGCTGGTTTTGTGTGGCCAGATTTCGGAGCAGCTCCCGAGGATCTACCAAGCTTCCAGCCCAATGGTGAACACTAGAAGGAACCAGGGCTACGAGTGGGTTTTCCCTTTTTGTTTCACCCACTTATATGTAAATTTATTCTTTTGAGGCGTTTAGCCGACGAGCACCTGTTAGCTCGATGCACATTTATTTACTGTCTGCCTACGGGCTGTAAACATGATTAATAAATCCTAGGGTTGATCATGTATGACTGAACTCTTGCTAGTCCTATCATTTTGTACGACTAGCTTCATGATCATCCAATATGTAATATTTGGGACGCCTTATATATATATATTTGATGCTCTAATATCTTGTAACTCTGTTAATTGCTTGAGATTGAGACAATAGGCTTGACCTTAAGAGACTGCTGGCTTGTAGTAAACCCTCATTTCTAGACAGCCGTGACCGTATAGTTGAGATGTATTCTATTTCAATATACGTAGCTGGCTATGTCTGCCCCCGCTCTCCAGTATTCTGGTTCTGGGGCGTGACAGAAGTCGAGCATGTAGTAGGAAGAATAGCATGTAAGGAATGACAGGAAGCTAAGTACTATAATATGATAAACTGGAGCAAGACTAGACTAGACAAGAATGGACTCCATCCATCAATCACGGCCAAGCAATGATTATGGCTTGATACTTTAGCTAACTAGGGTTGTCACAATCCTAATTACTAACAAATACAAGTCTGAGAATTCCAAGTCCAGCACCTGCCTGCTACTACCTGAATGGTCCAAGCCAAAAAGAAAATAAGTATAGTAGACACACTACAGTAAGATACATGTGTCCTAAAGAGGTGCCCCACTCGACGGTGTGCTGGAAGAGTGCTCATCATGACAGATAGCTCCAAATCCCATGTATATATATATATAATGCCAAGACCAAAGGGACAATAGGTAACTGGGAAATTCTCAATGATCTAAGTAATCAAGCTAGTTGTTTAGTCCTTAACATTTTTCTTGTTGGATTCCGGGTGTGGCTGTCACTCCCCGTTCCCGGAATGCGTATTTTTATACGTATACCGCTTGCCCGAATTTATTTAGTATCTGTCATGCATTTATTTTATATTTAATTCTTTTAATTTTATGCTAATTATTTCTCTGTATTTTATTTTCTGCTTTTTCTTGGCTCTTGATTCATTTCGGTTCATGGTGAGCCAACTTGGTTTGGCTTTACATAGAAAAGAATGGGTGGCTAGGATTTGATGGAGTAGGATGGATGGTGGAGATGCACTTGACCTTGATATAAAACTTCTTCTTTCATTCTCTCTCTTCATTCATTCACATTTACTCCTCCACCAAACCCTAACCCACCTGTGAGAGGCAAGTACATCTTGCACACCATGAGGGATTTCATGCATCCCCATTTATTTTTAGTCTATGTTGTTCATCTTCCCTTCTTCTACAAGTTTAGGTCTTGAAGTTCTTGATTTCCATGGATGGTTGGGTGTAGATCTAAGTTTCAAGTTTTGGTTTTCATATGGATTTTATGGTTTTGATCTATCAAACTTTATTGTTTTCAAAAAATAAGTGGTTCCATGTTGTAGAGAATTTAATTCTGCTAAAGTTTGGCTTCTGAAAAGTTAGATTCCGATTTATTTTGAGAAAGTTATGGCCAAAACAATTTTGGTCAAACTTCTATGTTCATCTGCAGCATGAACCACATGTCGCAGTAGAGCCGCATAGATGTCGCGGTTGGGCCGCATGAGGCCGCATGTCGCAGTTGAGCCGCATAGATGTCGCGGTTGGGCCGCATAAGATCGCATGTCGCAGTAGAGCCGCATAGATGTCGCGGTTGGGCCGCATGAGGCCGCATATCGCAGTAGCCGCATATGATGCCGCGAATGAGCCGCATGGAGCACATGTCGCAGTTGAGCCGCATGATGCCGCGAATGAGCCGTATGGGGCACATGTCACAGTTGAGCCGCATGGTGTCGCAGTTGGGCCGCATGGGGCACATGTCGCAGTTGAGCCGCATGGTGTCGCAGTTGGGCCGCATGAGCTGTATGTCGCAGTTGAGCCGCATATGGTGTCGCAGTAGGGCCGCATGAGCCGCATGTCGCAGTAGGTCCGCATGCATGTCGCAGAATAGGCCGCATATGCCTATTTTGGTTGTTTCTGACTGTTATATGTCCTATTTTGACTGAATTATGGCTAGAATTTCTTTCAACTCCCAACATGAAAGTTGTAGATCTTTTTCTTGGCTTCAAGAATGTGTTACCAACTATTTTATGCTAGTTATAGACTCGACCATGCTTAATACTAATTTGACTTTCATGCCTTGTCACGAATTGACCCCGACTGTTACTTTGACTAATAATTGATCATGCGTTCCTAGTTGGAACTAAGAGACTGGCTAGTCGTCTTATTGAATTGAATGAATGAGACACGTTCATATTAATTATGAACTATTGTAATCGACTGGCTGATCCCGAATATTGACATACAGGCACATGCAGGCTTCAATTTATTTATTTATTTATTTTACAAAAGCAGCATGTGTACTTTATGGTCAAGGCATGATTACTCCGTGGTTAGTTCTGATTGTTGCATTACGCTATGTAAGACCTGCAACCTAACCGCACTGGTATCGTTGTAGAGTTGTGCATATCGTACCCCGTACGAAAGTACTCATTTGAATGACCATGACCCATGGCATGGGGCTATAGAAGAGCCATGCGGCTAAGGCCTATGCGGCCAGGAATGATCACATGCGGCTGGAAGAGAACAGCCCATGCGGCTGAATGGATATGGGTTCATGCGGCCCGAAATCCGAGTTCATGCGGCTCGGAAAGGTCGGTCTCAAGGCAGTGCGGGCGTGCGGCGCATGCGGCTGCAGGAGCTTATGCGGTCAGGAATGGAGGGGTCTCATGCGGCTGAAGGGAATCAGGATCTATGCGGCTCGGGATCAGTCAGTCATGCGGCTGAGAGGACTCGGGTCCTCATGCGGCAGCGGGAGACTGCTGTCTATGTGGCTCGCGAGTATTGGAGTTCATGCAGCTCGGGATGGGCGAAGTCCCATGCGGCAGCGGGGAGCAATGCCTATGCGGCTGGGAGCAAGGGTGCATATGCGGTTCGGGAAGAAGGGCCCCATGCGGCCGAACTAAATACTTGCCGTATGAACTTGTCATGTGGTCAAGTCCAGTTGATAGTGCATGCGATTTCGAAGCTGACTTGCCGCATGAATATTCATGCGGTCAAGTGCTATCATGCGGCTCGGAACTGTGCTTCTTCTCCAAATTTCCGAGAAGAAGTACACCATAAGCCATGGCTTCCAAGCTGCATAACTCTATCATCCGGAGCCCAAATCCGAACTTCCATTGGTCAAAATGGGGTAGAACGAAATTCTCTACAACATGGAACCATCAAAACTAGGAAATAACAAGATTAAGTAGATCAAAACCCAAAAATCCGAAAATAAAGTAAATATAGATCTACAAGAATCTAGCCATGGAAAGTGAAAAGGCCAAGTTCTAAAGTATGTTAAAATGCTGTAAGGAAGAGAATGAAGCAATAAAATCGGAGTTCCTCCATGAAGCAAGTTGTACTTGCCTAGACCTCTCTCTTCTCTCTCTGGTAGGTAAGAAGTAAATGAGGAAGAAGAAGATGAGTAATGAAAAGAGAGAAAGAAGAAATGGCAATAAATATCAAAGGTGGTGGTAGGTAGGGGGTTCATCCATGGTTCATGATAGACCAAAGAAAACCGAACCAAGCCAAGAAATAACCAAGCCAAGATGCAAGCTAAACAAGAAATCATGCAATACAGAATGAAATACGTACACGTATTCCAAAAATACGTAATACGGACAACAGGCATTACAGATGCTTACGCAGCGGAGTTCTACAGATTGAGTAGGTTCGCCCCAGAGATGGTAGCAACGGAGAGCCAGAGGGCTATGAGGTTCCAGCAAGGGTTTTATCTTGAGCTCTTGCAATTGATAGAAGGGCACAACTAGCAGACTTTTGATGAAATATTGACGGCAACCCGAAGGCATGAGATCACCGTTCAGAGGATCACGGCAAGGACTGGAGGTCAGAAGAGATCCCACAGTCAGATTGAAGGAGGAGGGGGAGCAGCTCCCCGAACAACAGCACCATCCCTTGGCATTCGCATCAACGATGTGGCAATGCGAGGGCCAGCACCACCATCCAGGCAGCAACAACAGCAACAGAGGAAGAACCAGCAACCTCCGGCAGGCTGCACTTATTGTGGGAAGATAGGGCACACTAGAGATGTGTGTCGGGCATTGAATGGACTGTGTTTGATATATGGAAATCCAGATCATCGGGTTACCACATGTCCCATGAATTCAAGATCAGGAGGACCAGTACAGCAGTTTCCTGCTCTGCCAGCACCAGGGGCAGGACAGTATCGAGGACCAGCAGTGGCAGTGAGACCATTGGCCCAGCGTCCGTTAATGCCGCAAGCTCATATGTTTCGGCAGCAGGGACCGCCGATGCAGCAACACCAGCATAGAGCACCCCAGCATCATCAAGGAAGGGGCCAGCAGCAACACCAGGCTAGACCGCAACATGGGAACCAACAAGGAGGTCGAGGGCAGGCCTTCACTCTGTCCATGGAGGAGGCATTAGCATCAGAAGATGTTATGGCAGGTTACATTCTCGTCGCCTCATATCCCGCAGTAGCATTGTTTGATTCAGGAGCATCACACTCATTTATATCTACACAATTTGCGACACGGCTAGGAATGGAGTTCGAGGCATTGCCAGGGAGGTTGAATATACTCACTGGCAATGGGCTCGTAGGAGTTAGTAGATTTATTCTAGCGTGTAGCATTGTAGTTTGCGGGCATTCCTTACCCGCCCGATTGATAGAATTTTCTGTTGGAAATTTCGACGTTATCTTAGGCATGGACTGGCTGAAAGACAGTCATGCGACAATAGATTGTCGTAGAGGGAGTGTATCTTTTGATATTTCAGGCATGAAGAGGTTCACCTTATTCAGATCAGTGGCAACTCAACAAGAGCAGGGAGTAGTGACAACAATGGAAGAAGTTCAAGTTTCGAAGGTAGTTGAAGAGTTTCTGGATGTATTTTCTGAAGAACTTCCAGGTCTACCACCGGTTAGGGATATTTAGTTCAGTATAGAATTGGCACCTAGAACTAAACCGATATCAGATCGAGTTTACATAATGGCAGATTCAGAGCAGGCCAAGGTATATCAGCACATAGAGGAACTGAAGGAGAAGAAGTTCATCCAAGCTAGCATATCGCCATGGGCAGCACCAGTAGTACTTGTAGAAAAGAAGGATGGATCATCCAGATTGTGCATTGATTACAGGAAGCTTAACGCGGCAACAGTAAAGAACAAGTATCCACTACCAAGGATCGACGACTTATTTGATCAGTTGAGCAGGGCTAGAGTTTTCTCCAAGATAGATCTTCGTTCAGGGTACCATCAGGTGAGGATTCGGAAGAAGGATATTTCCAAGACAACATTCAGGTCGAAGTATGGACATTATGAATTCTTGGTAATGCCGTTTGGTTTGACCAATGCTCCAGCAATATTTATGGACTTGATGAACCGCATCTTTATGCCATACCTCGATCAGTTTGTCGTGGTGTTTCTCGACGACATTCTTGTGTACTCTGCCAGTGAAGAGGAGCATGAAGACCACCTCAGGACAGTGTTGCAGGTTCTGAGGGAGAACCAGTTATATGCCAAGCTCAGCAAGTGTGAGTTCTGGACGGATCATATTTCATTTTTGGGTCATATCATATCAGGAGCTGGAGTAGCAGTAGATCCCAAGAAGGTAGAAGCAGTAGAGAGCTGGCCAGTACCCAAGACCGTAGCTGATGTACGGAGTTTTTTAGGATTGGCAGAATATTACAGGAGATTCGTATCGGATTTTGCAAGACTTTCAGCACCCATGACCCGCTTGACACGGAAGGATGTGCCATTCGTCTGGTCGGCAGAGTGTCAGGCATCATTTGACACCTTGAAGCAGAAGTTGATATCAGCACCTATTCTTACATTGCCAGTTGGACCCGGAGGTTTTACAGTATATTGTGATGCGTCAGGTAAAGGACTTGGATGTGTCCTCATGCAGCATGGGAAGGTGATAGCGTATGCATCTAGGCAGCTTCGGGACCACGAGAAGAATTACCCAACTCATGACTTGGAGTTGGCGGCAGTAGTATTTGCTTTGAAGCTATGGAGACATTACTTATATGGTGATCGAGTGGATATATACACGGACCATAAAAGTCTGAAGTACAACTTTACTCAGAAGGAGCTGAACATGAGGCAGAGAAGATGGTTAGAGCTAATCAAGGATTACGACGTGGAGCTTCAGTATCATCCAGGCAAGGCTAATGTGGTAGCAGACGCTCTTAGCAGGAGAGACGGCGCATTTATGTTGACAACACAGAAGCACATTTTAGAAGACCTTCAGGAGATGGGCATCGAGGTTATACTTCCTAGTGATGTAGGAATTCTGGCGAGTCTACGAGTTCAATCCGACTTGGTAGACAGGATCAAGGCAGCTCAGGCACAGGACCCAAGGATTCAGAAGCTTAGAGCAGAATGTGAGTCAGGACTCAGAAAGGAGATGCAAATCCACGAAGATGGTACGCTTAGGTTTGGATCACGTCTATGTGTGCCTAGTGGAGATATCAGACAGGAGGTTATGACAGAAGCTCACAGTTCTCAATATTATATACACCTTGGAGGGACCAAGATGTACCAAGATATCAAACAGCACTTCTGGTGGAACGGGATGAAGAGAGAGATAGCTAGATTCGTTTCCCGTTTCTTGGTATGTCAGTAAGTGAAGGCAGAACAGCAGAGGCCAGCTGGGTTATTACAGCCACTTCCTATCCCGAAATGGAAGTGGGAGCACATCACAATGGACTTTGTGACCGGTTTACCGAGATCACCAAGTGGTAAAGATGCTATTTGGGTGATAGTAGATCGGCTTACAAAGGTGGCACACTTTCTTCCTTTCAGAGTAGGGCAATCTACAGAAAAGTTGGCAGAGTTGTATATGCAACAGATAGTCAGGCAGCATGGAGTCCCTGTCAGTATTGTGTCCGACAGAGATACCAGTTTTACATCACATTTCTGGAAGAGCTTACATCATAGTCTGGGCACCAAGTTAAGATTTAGCACGGCTTACCATCCACAGACGGACGGGCAATCAGAAAGAACAATTCAGACTTTAGAAGATATGTTGCGAGCTTGCACCCTAGATTTTGGAGGATCTTGGGAGAGCCACCTGCACTTAGTTGAGTTTTCATACAACAACAGTTATCAAGCCATTATCTAGATGGCGCCATTCGAAGCTCTATATGGCAAGAAGTGTAGATCGCCACTAGCATGGGATGATATCGGGGAGAGGAAGATGTTAGGCCCGGAAATGATTGTTCAGACAGTTGAATTGGTCAAGGGAATTAGAGAACGACTTCGAGTTGCACAGGACCGGCATCGTCATTGGGCGGACCAGCATCGTAGACCGCTAGAGTTTTCTGTTGGGGACCACATGTTCTTGCGAATCTCACCTACCCGTGGGGTCATTAGATTTGGCGTTCGCGGGAAGTTGAGTCCGCGATACGTAGGACCATTCGTTATCCTTGATAGGGTAGGCGATGTTGCTTATCGTTTATCCCTTCCACCTTCGTTATGAGAGGTGCATGACGTGTTTCATGTATCTCAATTACGAAGGTATGTATCGGACCCCAGCCATATCTTTGATCATTCTGAGTTGGTTGTTGGTACCAACTTGTCTTACGAGGAGCAGCCGGTGTCCATTTTGGACCGGAGAGAGAAGATACTCAAGAACCGAACAATTAGCCTTGTCCGGGTTGCTTGGGGTCATCACTCATTAGGAGAGTCAACGTGGGAACGTGAGGATGATATCCGATCACGGTATCCACATCTGTTTGACTCACAAGGTATATTTCTTCCCGTGTACCTTGATTGCCTTAACCCCTCATGCTTGTCACCTCATAGATAGAACTACTTGATATCGTAGATTGTTAATATAGATATGTTATCTGCTAGTTAAACATTGAAGAATGATTGCTTGCTCAAGTTTTTTGTACCTAGATCAGCTCGGTTTTTCCTATCCTGCTTGGATTTAAAATTCCGAGGACGGAATTTATCTAAGGTGGGTAGAGATGTCACTCCCCGTTTCCGGAATGCGTATTTTTATACGTATACCGCTTGTCCGAATTTATTTAGTATCTGTCATGCATTTATTTTATATTTAATTCTTTTAATTTCATGCTAATTATTTCTCTGTATTTTATTTTCTGCTTTTTCTTGGCTCTTGATTCATTTCGGTTCATGGTGAGCCAACTTGGTTTGGCTTTACATGGAAAAGAATGGGTGGCTAGGATTTGATGGAGTAGGATGGTTGGTGGAGATGCACTTGACCTTGATATAAAACTTCTTCTTTCATTCTCTCTCTTCATTCATTCACATTTACTCCTCCACCAAACCCTAACCCACCTGTGAGAGGCAAGTACATCTTGCACACCATGAGGGATTTCATGCATCCCCATTTATTTTTAGTCTATGTTGTTTATCTTCTCTTCCTCTACAAGTTTAGGTCTTGAAGTTCTTGATTTCCATGGATGGTTGGGTGTAGATCTAAGTTTCAAGTTTTGGTTTTCATATAGATTTTATGGTTTTGATCTATCAAACTTTATTGTTTTCAAAAAATAAGTGGTTCCATGTTGTAGAGAATTTAATTCTGCTAAAGTTTGGCTTTTGAAAAGTTAGATTCCGATTTATTTTGAGAAAGTTATGCTAAAACAATTTTGGTTAAACTTCCATGTTCACCTGCAGCATGAACCACATGTCGCAGTAGAGCCGCATAGATGTCGCGGTTGGGCCGCATGAGGCCGCATGTCGCAGTTGAGCCGCATAGATGTCGCGGTTGGGCCGCATGAGGCCGCATATCGCAGTAGAGCCGCATAGATGTCGTGGTTGGGCCGCATGAGGCCGCATGTCGCAGTACAGCCGCATAAATGTCGCGGTTGGGCCGCATGAGGCCGCATGTCGCAGTAGCCGCATTTGATGCCGCGAATGAGCCGCATGGGGCACATGTCGCAGTTGAGCCGCATGATGCCGCGAATGAGCCGTATGGGGCACATGTCACAGTTGAGCCGCATGGTGTCGCAGTTGGGCCGCATGGGGCACATGTCGCAGTTGAGCCGTATGGTGTCGCAGATGGGCCGCATGAGCTGTATGTCGCAGTTGAGCTGCATATGGTATCGCAGTAGGGCCGTATGAGCCGCATGTCGCAGTAGGTCCGCATACATGTCGCAGAATAGGCCGTATATGCCTATTTTGGCTGTTTCTGACTGTTATATGACCTATTTTGACTGAATTATGGCTAGAATTTCTTTTAACTCCCAACATGAAAGTTGTAGATCTTTTTCTTGGCTTTAAGAATGTGTTACCAACTATTTTATGCTAGTTATAGACTCGACCATGCTTAATACTAATTTGACTTTCATGCCTTGTCACGAATTGACCCCGACTGTTACTTTGACTAATAATTGATCATGCGTTCCTAGTTGGAACTAAGAACTGGCTAGTCGTCTTATTGAATTGAATGAATGAGACACGTTCACATTAATTATGAACTATTGTAATCGACTGGCTGATCCCGAATATTGACATACAGGCACATGCAGGCTTCAATTTATTTATTTATTTATTTTACAAAAGCAGCATGTGTACTTTATGGTCAAGGCATGATTACTCCGTGGTTAGTTCTGATTGTTGCATTACGCTATGTAAGACCTGTAACCTAACCGCACTGATATCGTTGTAGAGTTGTGCATATTGTACCCCGTACGAAAGTACTCATTTGAATGACCATGACCCACGGCATGGGATTTCACTTAACGTAGAGACTATTAAGTTAAATAAAATAATGATTGCATGGAGAGAATGGATTCCCGAGTTCTTACATGGCAGCCCTCTTGGGACTAGTAGTGTCCGACAGGCCGGCTGGTCCCCACAGATACTGCAAATCTGCCACACGGGCAGGGAGCGATATCTGGTTATATTATCTATTGTATATTGTATATTGATGACGGGCGTCCTGCTGGGACTCGTCTAATTCATGATTGGCGTAATTGATTGACTGGGTAAACTAGCCTTGCTTGCACATAGTAAGAACTGAGGAATCTCTATTGCATAATTCCAGGATAACTTGGAAATCACAGTAGCAAGCCGTAGTAGTTGAATGACCGTTTAAATTAATTTGTTTGTGTACTGTATGTCCTATGTTACCTAACTGAGATGATCAGAATGTCAGGACATGACGTGCCAACTTCTGTCCTTGTTTGGTTGGGAGGTTGGTTCGAAGTGTCGTGATACTATGTGAATCCCAGTAGAAAGCAGAGATCTATTTATCATATTTTCTCATTACTGGTTTTAATCCCTCATATCGTGCTTCCTTGCGGTACTTGCTGTTAGAGGTCTAACCTCTCTGGTTTTGCATGGCCAGATTTAGAGCCGGTCCCCGAGGATCCAGCTTACTTCTACCTCCACGATGGTCAACACTAGAGGGATGATCGCAGGAGGGCTCGAGTGGGTTTTCTTACTTCCCCGCTCGTTTTGTTAAATACTTTATACTTTGCCGTTTGGCACCGACATGTTAGTCGGATTGTCTTGTACCTATTTTTGCATAATTGTAACTAAGTCAGGCTGCAGCTGATAACAATTGTGTATACTGACTACATCATCTGGCTGTATTTTGTAAAGCCAGATATCAAGAGCATTTTGACTGAGCGTTTGGGACGCCTTACTGTTTTATCTTACATGTTCTCTATTTTCTGTTTCTTGTTTGAATGATTGAGACAATAGATGTGAAGTGACCATAGGGAGACTTTCATGTAGTATGCACCCCCTCGTCTTGTTAGACAGCATTGATCGTATTATACGGTATTCATCTACCCGTAATACGTAGCTGGCTGAGTCATTCCCCCGCTCTCCAGTATTCTGGTTCTGGGGCGTGACAGTGGCATTCCGCAGAATCCATCCTAGACATGAGACATGCAAAACTGGACAAGACAAGCAAGATTGTGCACTATAACAAGCCACAACAAAATATGACAATATCAAGATAAGAGTGCGCTACGACGAGCCACTATCAAGGAGCAAGACATGTACTGGAATCAAGAGTGCACCATGACAGGCCACTATCATATAAGCAAGAAAAAGACATGTTCAAGAGTGCACCACGATGGGTCACTATCAATAGGCAAGAAGGCATGGCAACAATTATCATAGCTTGTAAGAAAGAATCTATCAAAAGACATATCATGGCATGTGGAGAAGAATAATCAAGGCTAAGTACATTTCATAAAATGGTTGAACATGTGCTAGTATCAAGTCTATATAGGGTGTACAATCATTATCTAACTGAGCAAGATCATCTTATCATGTTAAGAAATCATTACAATCGAAGAAAACTATCAAAAACGGACAAAACGGGCAGAAACGGGCAAAAATAGACTAAAACAGTATAAAACGAATTATCCGGCGGATTACTGCGGATTTCCGGCGGATTTTCCGGAGTGTCACAGCAAGTTTTGTGGTGCAAGTTCGGATTTTCCGACGAATTTCCGCAGATTTCCGACGGATTTTCCGAACCGTCACAGAAAGTTGATTTTTGAAGACTCAAAACTTGTTTCGGCCATAAAAACTTCGTTTTAAATCGAAATTCGGATTTTTAAAAGTAAAAATTACATTGAATTGAATTTTCTACAACATGGAAGTATTAGTTTTCACAAATCAAAACATTTGATAGATCAATACCTCAAAATACTCCCAAACAGAGGTTCTCGGGACACCGAAACGGGTTCTGATTGCCACCAAACTCAAAATCCATGATATACAAACTAGGTGAGGGCCTCATATATGTATATATGACCAAGATACATGATGGAAACACTAGTATCACTCTTGATACCAAGTTTTCTACTAAGTCCATATTGGGTTTTAACAGAAAATCAAAACCTTGCTTAAACAAATTTTAGAAACATGCATATAGACGAGAATCATAAGGAAAACATATTTAACAAAATGAGTTTAAGGCAATTCTAAGCATTTACTACCAAGGAAAATAAAATGACAACAAAAATATTTTTGTTCAAGATTTGGCAAGATGTACTTGCCTAGGTTCTCTAGCAACCAAGTCTAATCTTCTACTCCTCCTCCTAAGGGGTTAGACACCACACCCAAGGCCTCAATGTCAAGCTCTTGGCAAGCTCCAAGGGGGAGAGAAGGGAAGAAGAAATGAAGAAAGAGTGAAGAGAATGAAAAGAGAGAGGAGAGAGAAAGTGAAATGGTATATATAGAAGGGGGGATTAATCTTAACCGTTGGATGGTGATCCATGTCAAAATCTAAGTCAATCATGGCCATTCAAACAAAACCAAATATCCATTGGGTAATAGTGTGCATCTATACTATTCACAAAAATATCTAAACACTATTCATCAAAATATCTAAAACACTATTCACAAAAATATCGGAAACACTATTCATGAAAATATCTGAAATCGAAAATATCTAAAATGTGGAAAATCTGTCTGGACGGTATGCCGTCGGTATACTCCGGTACACTGGCGGTATGCCGGCCAAGGAGAAAATTTATAAGTTAGAAAAAATTTTAAAGCATTACGAAAACCAAAAAAATACGAAATACACTACAAAATACGTATCCGTATATAAATACCGATACTGTGAGACGAGTCTCACATATAGCTTGTTAAATGTTAATCTATTGCATCTTGGCACTGGACAATCAAGTGTGAGTATTTTTTCGTGTATCACGTGATGTTAGTACGGGAATCTTCGTAAGTGATAACTTACGAATTACTCGTACATAACACACGTAATCTTAGGAAATTCTTGAGTGTCCACGACTTAAGAATTTAACATGAATATGATAAGGTAAATAACTAGTAAAATTCAAGTAGATCATTGTAGGAGGAAATTCGCACTACCAACCCCGACCTCTAAGGGCCCCATGAGGCGTGGCTTAACCCTGCTAGGCAAGGGCTCCACGACCTACCAAGTTTGCGCGTATTGATACACGATCGAGTCACATGTCGTACCGAGTTGTGGCAAGTCAGTTATATGTTTTCTTTTACAAGTATATGATATGGTTGTTCATGTTATAAGTCCAAACACGTTTCATCTGCCAGTAGTCTTGTTGGGCAATAGATGTACTACTCGTACCCCTGGACATCCGGGTATCTGCAGTCAGGTAGTTGCAAAGATTCTCAACTTGCATACTAGTAATAAGGATTGTGTTAACCCTAGCTAGTTAATAATAGAAAGTCGTAGGCAATGATTGGCCGTGCACTTTTGATTGTTTGTTACTTTATATGCTCTTTGTGTCATTGAGTGGCCAGAGACTAAGTTCTGCTGGGGAAAATATCTACAACCCCGGTCCTTGTTTGGTTTAAGGGTTGTGGCTCCGAATTCGAGTAGTTCCTAAGTTCTTTGTTGCTTATCGGCTTATTTTTTTTTGCTATATTGTTCAGTATTTACATTCAGTCAGTTATATTCTCGAGATACGTGCATTGGTACCGCACTAGTCTCGACCCGTATTTATTTACATTTGCTATATGTTGTTGTTTTGTTTGTAGGTTTATGTCGTTCACCTCGAGCTTTTCTTGTGGTACTTGCTATTTGGGGCCTGACCCCACTGGTTTTGTTTGGCCAGATTTATCGCTCGAGCCCGAAGATTCTCCCTACCTTTCTCTGGATGACCCGCCGCCTGCTTAGATCTGCGGTTGTTCCTCCTCGCGAGTGGGTTCCCATTTTACCACTTGCGGTTCATTTCAATTTGGTGGTGTTAGCTAGGGCATGTGTTAGCCCTATTATTTTGAGACTTTCTCAGACTTCGGTCAACATAATTTATTACATTAGATCTAGACTGATATAGTAATCATGTATACTGGTACTTTGCTAGTGTAGCATTTTGTATTCACTAGCTTCATGATCATGTATGATATAGTATTTTGGGACGCCTCTTTTCTTTTATATTTGATATACTCTTGATACTTGTTGTTGTTGGTTTGAGATAGGATTTGTTCGACCATAGGAGTCGTCAGTGGCATGCTAGAGTCTTTCCACTTGTCTTCTAGACATCTTTGATCGTACATTGGGGTACTGGCGTACCTTGATATACGTAGCTGGCTTTGTTTTGCCCCTGCTATCCAGTATTATGGTTCTGGGGCGTGACAGCCACGTACCTCCTCTGCTGAGACACGTGAAATACGTCTTGTACTCCCTCTAATGATGGTGGCAATGCCAATCTATAGGCAACCTCTACAACACGTTCCAAGACATCGAAAGGGCCGATATATCTTGGACTCAACTTGCCACATCCTCTGAATCGAATCGTGCCTCTCGTGGGGAATATCTTCAAGAAAACATGGTCGCCTTCGTTAAACTCCAAAGGTCGACGACGATTGTCCGCCCACTACTTCTGTTGATCCTGCGCTGCTCGCAGGTGGTCCTGGATCTTCTTCACCTTCTCCACTGTGCTCAAAACCAACTCGGGGCCCAATATCTGTCGCTCTCCTATGTCGCTCCAACAAACAGGAAATCGATAATTTCTACCGTTCAACGCTTCAAACGGAGCCATCTGTATGCTCGCTTGAAAGCTATTGTTGTAGAAAAACTCCACAAGATAAAGGTGGTCTTCTCATGATCCGCCAAAGTCAAGCATACACGCTCTCAACATATCCTCTAGCATCTGAATAGTACGCTCTGACTTGCCATCTATATGCGGATGGTACGTCGTGCTAAAATTCCAACACGTACCCAAACTTACTTGCATGATCCTCGAAAAGTGTGAGGTAAACCTTGAGTCACGATCCGACACGATGCTAACTGGTACACCGTGTAGCTTCACTATTTACTTCGTATACATATCCGCCAAAACTTCTGTGGACTGTCTCACTCTAAAAGGTAAGAAATGGGCCGATTTGGTAAGTCTATCAACAATCACCCATACCGCATCTCGCCCACTAGGACTCCGAGGAAATCCTGTGACGAAGTTCATCGTGATGTGCTCCAATTTCCACTCGGGAATGGGTAGCGGCTGTGGTAATCCAGCCATCCTCTGGTGCTCGACCTTCACTTGTTGGCATACCAAACACTTGGCCACGAAAAGAGCTATCTTCCACTTCATTCCGTGCCACCAATAATACTGCCACAAGTCCCGATACATCTTAGTTCCTCCTGGATGAATAGAGTAAGTCGAACTGTGTGCTTTCACCATCAACTCATGTCGTAGCTCTCCATTAGAAACATAAATACGATCACCACATCGCAATGTCCCATCGGAATGAATCTTCAATCCTGTCTGTTCTCCTGCCTCAGTCCTCTCTCGAAGCCGTCGAAATCTAGCATCCGTGCGCAATGCCGCCTTGATCCGATCTACTAATGATGATTGCACTTGGAGATTGGCTAACACGCCATCTGCTCCAGGCAATACTACCTCAATACCAAGCTGCTGCAAGTCTCTAATCAACTCCTTCTACGTAGTCAAGAAGTGTGCTATGGGCTTACGGCTTAATGCGTCTGCCACGACATTAGCCTTGCCCGGATGATAATCTAGCTCGATCTCGTAATCCTTCATCAACTCCAACCAACGTTGCTGTCACATATTCAACTCTTTTTGTGTGAACACATACTTGAGACTCTTATGATCAGTGTAGATATTAACCTTCTTGTCGTACAAGTAGTGTCTCCATAGCTTCAAAGCAAAGATAACCGCTGCAAGTACTAGATCATGGATCGGATAATTCTTCTCATGCACCATCAATTGTCTCGATGCGTATGCTACTACATGACCATGCTGCATCAATACGCATCCTAATCCCTTCCCGGATGTATTACTGTATATCACAAATCCTTCCGGTCCTGATGGTAGTGTCAAGATAGGTGCAGTGGTCAAGCGCTTCTTCAACTCTTCAAAAGCGGCTTGACACTCATCTGTCCATACAAACTCCTGGTCCTTGCAAGTGAGTCGAGTCATAGGCCCCACTATTCAAGAGAAATCTTCTACGAACCTTCGGTAATAACCCGCAAGTCCAAGAAAACTTCTCACCTCGAAAGCTGATGTAGGAGCGGGCCATGCCTTGACTGTAGTGATCTTCTCCGGGTCTACTGATATGTCGTCTCTAGTAACAATATGTCCAAGAAATGATACCTCCTTGAGAAAGAAACCACACTTGCTAATCTTTGCAAAAAGTCGCTCATTCCTCAAGGTCCCCAAAACAATCCGTAGATGCTACTCATGTTCCTCTTGACTCTTGGAGTAGATCAAGATATCATCTATGAAGATGACTACAAATTTGTCCAAGTACTAGTGAAAGATCTTGTTCATTAAATTCATGAAGACCGCGGGAGCGTTGGTCAAACCGAAAGGCATGACCAAGAACTCGTAGTGTCCATACCTCGATCGAAAAGCCGTCTTCGCAATGTCTTCCTTCCGAACTTTCAGTTGGTGATAGCCCGACCGTAAGTCAATATTGGAGAATACTTCTGCTTCACTCAGTTGATCGAATAGAACGTCTATACGCGGCAAAGGATACTTGTTCTTAACCGTCACTGCATTCAAAGCTCTGTAGTCGATACACATGCACACTGTTCCATCTTTCTTTGGCACAAAAAGGTTGGGTGCTCCCCATGGTGACGCACTGGCACGAATAAAGCCTTTTTCCAATAAGTCGTCAATATGTGTCTTTATCTCTACCAACTCCTTCGGTGCTGGTCGATATACTCAAGATGAAATAGGCTCGGCTCCAGGAATAAGCTCAATAGAAGCCTCGATGTCTCGGTCAGTTGGTAGTCCCGGCAGATCCTCGATCGAGAAATACATCTTCGAACTCAGTGATGACGGGGTGCTGAGGGGTGTCTTGCATCATCATGTGAGTCCCCAATGTGGGTGCATCACAACTCTCTCCTTCTTCTTTGGTGAACTCGAACTCCGTCACATTTTGTGGTCTAAAGATGATACTGCCCCTATGGCAGTCTATAAGAGCAAAGTGTTGGCTCAACCAGTCCATTCCGAGAACCACATCGAACTTAGGCATAGAAAATACAAAGAGTCGTGCTCTCATCTCTCTACCACATATCACTACATGGCAAAGTCTACAAACACCACTAACAGGTACAACTCCTCCTTCAGTGAGGATTCTAATATTCTTAGATAAGGGTGTGATAGGAATGCTGTGTCTAGTGGCAAAATAAGTGGCTATGAATGAATGAGTGGCTCCAGTGTCAAACAATGTGATGGCAGAAAATGAAGCAACTAAAACCATACCTGTTATGACCTCTACCTCTGTCTCTATATCCTCCACAGCAAGTGAGAATGCCTACCCAAAATTTTGTCCTGGACCCTGAGCTCTGGCCCTCTCGAACTGTGCTGACTGGGGTGGTAATGGTGGACGAGGTACTGGAAGTGCTGGGGCTGTCGGTCTTGGGTTCTGCTGGGCATAAACTAAAGACTGTTGCTCCGGACAATCCTTCACCTTGTGTTGCCCTGACCCGCATCTCAAGCACGCTCCAAGTCGAGTTCGATTGTCCTTCATGAAGTGTCCCTGCTTCTCGTAATAGTTGCAGTTGGGCTTCTGATAAGGAGTGGGCCTCTGCTGGAACTGTCCTGTGGGTCTCTTGATAGGTCCACCCTGAGTAGCTCGGGCTGGTGTCACTGCTGGTGTATGACGTCTCAATGTCTGCTACTGCTCTTTACGAAGAATCTCCTGAGCACGAGCTTTCTCCAAGACAGCTGAATGGGAGACTCGAGACTATGTAGTCGTATAAGACTTGAGCTCTGGTGCAAGCCCCTGATGGAATCTCCTCGCCTTCTCTAACTCGGTCGGGATCAATTTCGCACCAAATCTACTTAGGCGATTGAACTCTGAGTCATACTCATCAACCGTCATATTTTCTTGCTTCAGATGAAGGAACCGGTCATAGAGACCGTCTCAAACATGGATGGGAAAGAATCTCCCACGGAATAGATCATAGAACTGCTTCCAGGTGATTCCAGCGCCTAATCATCTCTCTTTCGCCTTCCGTCTTCCACCAATGGTGGGCATTATACTCTAATAGTAGGTCTACTGCTGTCATCCAATCTTGAGCTGGCAACTGGGATGCCTTTAGTAGCTTCTCCGTACTAATGACCTATTGTGACAACTCTAGTGGCTTCTCCATTCCTCTAAAGGCCTTGGGGTTCATATCTGTGAAGTTCTTGATAGAGCCTTCATAAGGATGCAGAGCCGGTACTGGTGCTGGTACCGGTGCCATAGGTGGAGGTGGGGGTCTAGCCAATGCTGCCATCATAGTCTGCCTCATCAGCTCAGTCTGCTGCCACTAAGCCTGCATCATGGCATACATAAACTGGGAAGTGGGCTCCCATCAGTTGGTGGTGAACGCATCTGAGGCCCCGACTGTGGTAGAAACTGCTGAGGGAATGATGGTGGTGGAGGCAGTGGTACATTTCCTTCCGGTGGCATGGTAGTGGTCTGCCCAGCCTGGCTGACTGAGGGTGCTTGTGTCTCATGATGCACCGTCGACGGTGTAGTGGTAGGCTGCGACTGTCCTGGCTGGTACGGGGTCACCGGGGTCATCGGAGGATTCTGTTCCTCTTGGGTGGAAGTACGTCCGCTTCTTAGATTCATACTGTTGGCACGAGGAAGAATAGGTCGATATTAGGAGAGGTTAGATATGAGTTAATTCAAGTAATCAAAGGAATTCGAAAAAGTTTGGAAGTCAAAGGAAGTAGTAGTTCTGGATGAGATATTCCTATTCCTATATGCAGGCTTGTTAGGCACAGTCATGTAAGCCAACAATATTTTCTGACCTACATAGGCCACCACAAAAATATGTAACGCCCCAGTCCCAAAATACTTAGGACCAAGTACATAGACATACGAGCTGCACATATACGAAGAATACTCCAATATATTGAATCCTCGTATACGTACATAAGCTGTATATATAATAAATAATCATAGGCCAGAATATAATCATCTAAATGTCATCACAGCCCAACGCAGAAGATAATAGAGTCAAATTAATAAATGAGTGTAGCAAATAAATAGCTGGGTGGATATACCCACTCCAAACAGCTATGATAAATAGTCTCAATGATCGGAGTACAACCTTTGCAAAATAGAAAGAAAAGAGATGCAAAAAATATCCACTAATGTCTCAATAAATGAATAATCTAGAAATCAGCGGGAGATGCCTCATCATCAATATAGGATGGATCCAGTGTCGCTCCGTACTCCTGCAGAAACTCGTCTAACCCTGAAGAGATAACCAGGTCCTCAGCGGGACGTAACAAGATACAAGAAAATACCATGCTATATAAACTGTGATATATAATATAAAGAAGAGATGAATGCAAATAGGGTACCTACCAGTTCTACAATGATAATGCAGTTAAGAAAAAACCTTCAACGCATGGGCACTCTGGCTGCAGGAAACTCAGGTATGGTCCCACCAGGATACCAGGGACCTCAAAGCATGACTTTCCTCGAATGTCAGAGGCCAGCAGGATCAGGAATAGAAAAGTGCATACGTGGTCCATATGTTAAGGAACTGTTCTCTCCACCCAATGCCTAGTAGGGTCACATCCATGACTCATAAAAACTCTAGTAACTGCCAAGTCCACTAGCATGCAATTCTATTGGCAGTTACTACTAACCGTCGCACGCCTCATGCGTATCGGTGGCAGCCGACTACGCGAGCACGTTTCATACATGTGACTCACAACACGTGATATGTGTTATGGCCGTATGAGATGTACCAATATCTCATCATCAATGGGTGGTCACAAGACTAAGTCAATGTAAGAGAAATAAACAAAAAGCAATAAAACGATCGATAGAGTCACTTACACCCAAGTGTGACTTGGACGCACAGTTTTATAATAATAAAAATAAATATGAAATACTAAAAATAATAACTAAAAATAAAAATATGTAAATCACAGAGTAAGGTGGCAAGGTATCTTGCCTGACAGTGCAGAAATGGCAACTCCAAGCAATCAGTCACGTCAGCAATAAATCTCAAAGTCCACGAACATCTCCGGATGCTGAAATAAATATCAAGAACGTTCCCAGTGTAAAATTTATCTCTAGAAAATGCATGTCCAAAAGTCTAATTCTGGAATAGGGACAAAATTATAATTTTGGGTCAAAACCATGTCCGCCGTTAGACCCGTTTTGCATTTAAACGCGTGCCAAAGTCTATGGTCTCTAAAATTGTCAAACTACATGTCTACAGATCCGATTTGAGGAGACGAGCTCAACGGTATGTCCAATTTTAGATTCCGATGAGCCGTACACAAAATTGCCTGTTGGACCGGGTTGCAGGCCCACCAAATTTGTGTTCCGGTCGACCTTCTCAGAATCAAATCAAACATGAGATACGGGACAAAAAAATTGATACGGTCCTGTTGGTGCAAGTTTTATCTCGATCCGACGACTGTACACGAAGTTATGGCCAAGTTTGTAAAAGGTCGATACGGGGGTATCTCGAAGGATATGCATTGATTTCGTCGCACACATGCAACAAAATCGGGTTCCGTCAGTTTCCACACATCGACAACATTTATACGCGCCTTTCGATGTGTATAGTGCGCGACCACGTCGCCCGATTTGTCGGGACACACGCCGTATCGGCAAAAATTTCGAAAATTTTAATATTTTAAAGGCAGTTTTTTCGTCAACTTCAACAGTGAATTACTCCCTGCATATATATCGAAACGTCGATCTAATAGGTGCGTTGCGATCTTTTTTATGTTGTGTTTGACTGTTTGAATTTAGTTTCTACAAAACTCTAATGTGTAGATCACAAATTGGCTTCCAAGTTGTCGTTTTAAAACAGTTTTTAGTATTACAGAAAATAGGTTTTTCTTCAACTTCGTCTCGATTTTTCGAGCAAGTCGATGGGTCGTTTTGAAATCCACCTAGAGAATCTCGAAGAGGGTCATGTGGGCTTCGTATAGAATTTTGTAGAAGCGAAAACGAACGAACGAGCATAAAGAAATCAGAATGAGAAGATGGGTACCTTGCAGTGTTTACGAAACAGAGTGTTCTGTTTCGCGGCTTGGTTTGTCGTCGTTCTCCGACGATGCAGCAGTCGACGGCCAGGTGCAGGCGGCGGAGTAGCTGCACTGGGTTGCTGGCAAGGCTCGGGTGCAAGAAATTTAGGTTTCGTGGAGAATCGAGAGAAAATTTTGATGGAAACTCAATTTTCGGTTTTGTGGTATATATTGATTTAAATTCTGAAATTGGATAGGATTAGAGCAAGATTTGGATTCGAATTCGTGTTAATCCAGTGGAGAATCTAGATATGAGTTTATAGAAAAATATTTGGTTGGATTTGGTTCAAATTTGAGTGAGATTTGATTTGGTTTCGGGTTCGTATACACGCGAGTATACTCGCGGCTTGGTTTCGGTTCAGGGGGGCTCGGCTTTCGCATGACATTATAGTGCGGCTACAGTGCTATCTTTTTTTCTATTTCCTTTTCTAATTCTTCTATCTATTTCCTTTTCTAATTCTTTTTCTTACTCATTTTAATTTCTTTTGAAAATTCCTATTTCTTTTTAAATAATTTATTTTTATAAATATATATACATACATGTATATATTTTCATGTATATATTTTCATATATACATGTATATATATACTTTGGCAACTTTTTAATTCCTATAATTTCCCTATATATATATATATATATATATATATATATATATATATATATATATATATATATATATATATATATATATATATATATATATATATATAATTCATTGTTGTTATTGTTATTTATTATTATTATTCACAAAATTATAATTTGTTCATAAATTGTTTTAGCTAACATTTCACATTAAAACTTAATTTAATAATTACAAAATTTAGGGGGTTTTACAGATTTTATAGTTATTTGATGTATGTGTATCTTCTGGATAATTGATATTATGTCTGTGTTCGATTCATTTAAATGGAATTTTGGTTATACAAAATTTAGCTTCTCTTAACGGTTATAAAATGTCAATAATAAACTAATTTCTGTTGCAGAAGGGACTTTCATTGACGATTTTAAACTGTGAATAAATAATTTTCTTGATGGCTAATAGCCGTCATCTAGGTCGGTGTCAAGAAAAGTTTTTTTTACCAACAATGATGGTTTCTCCAAACTGCTATCTTGACGGCTAAAAACAGTAAAGAAAAATATTTTATATTACGGCCAAAAATCGTCAAGAAAAGTCCTATCAGCGACCATCAAGAAAAGGGGAGACTTTTCTTGACTCTGGCCTACTTGACAGATCCGCAACCGCAAGATACCCCTTTCTTGACGGAAAAAACCTGTCAAGAAAAGCCTTTTTTCTTGTAGTATCGCATAAATTAGAACGTCTTAAAAGCACAAGTTTTTATATTAACAATCTCACGCTTTTATCATTAAAGGAATATATATATATATATATATATATATATATATATATATATATATATATATATATATATATATATATATATATATATATATATATATATATTTTTTTTTTATATATAAAGGAATATATATATATATATATATATATATATATATATATATATATATATATATATATATATATATATATATATATATATATATATATATATAAGTTTTTCCATAAATTGTGTTGCCTACTCTTTCCCAATAAAGTAAGAAAATTGACTCTTTATACAAGTTTTAAATAACGTAACGGCGGTAGAGTAATTAATCGTTAAGTGTAACTATTAACCAAGAAATTGAATAGGAGCAATATTAGAGATTGCAACTAGACCATCCTAGAAATGGTTGTATTTGGATCTAAGTCGAACTTTTAATTAATGTAGGGTTCAGGACCTAAGTTCGAGATCATTTTTCCTATCTCCACCTACAGTATCAGAAAACCTAGGCAAGTTTCATGTTATTCATAATCGTGTTTTAGTTGATAATTAAATGCATTGCATCATTAGAACTATATATCTGTATGGTTCTCGAGACATTCTCAGGAAATTAAAACTAAATAGGATATGCCAGTCCAGTATCACGTATATGTACACGGAGTATATGATACATGATATATGATACAATATAAGTACAAGATACGAAAAAAATACAGGAAAGCAAAAAATAATAATATATTAGAAAAAATACGAATATCGAAAACGGGAAGTGATACCTTTCAGCAATTTCCAGTAACATTTATCTCCAAAACGACCATCACAAGCCTCCTACATGATTAAAACAACAATTTTTTGACTTAAGTGGATAACAAGGGAGCAATCTGCGAAAGAAAAAAAAAAAACTAGTGATAGAGGAGTAAGTTGCAAATGGGCAAACCCTTAAGGGGTTTCTTGCAACATATTTTTTCAATTCTCATTCCAACAATGCATCCAAATTATCTCCATCTCATTTCCAGTATTGCGTACCAAAGTCAACATTTTTAGTATCTCTTGATTCATCATCTATGATCTATCCACTTGATCTATTTTTTGGCGTTGGGATTTCTAGGTTTCAGATAGTTAATCTAACGGTAGTCTCCTGTGCCAACTCCTTATATCGTTGTTTTATAAACCCTATAATACATTGTTTATTTGCACCAGATTAGACTAGTAATGTGGCACGTCGCTTAAAGGAAAATGTCATTGTGCACTAGCCTAGTGGTAGTGCGAGGGGCCGTTCAAGCACATGTCTTGGATTCGAATCTCCTCTCGGACAGCTGGGTGGCTTATATAGCCACGGTCCGACTTGGAGAAAGAATATCCCAAAAAAATAGGGAAAAAAAAAAAAAGGGAAATGTCATTCCACTAGGATGCAACGTACGTATCTGTCACTTGTGAGAGGCAACTTAGTAATGGACGATTTATAAGTTTTCACTGCACCACCAGAATGAAACGATGCAATGTTTTAACCCTTTCTAATCTAATGTAACCCTATATCCTGACTTGGGGCCGGCACTAAAAGTATATAATATAACTACGACATACTTATTTCTCTTGGAGTCGACAAATCGTACTAATATTATTTGATGAACATAATATTATTATTTTTTTATATATTATATTTGATGAACATATATATATATATATATATATATATATATATATATATATATATATATATATATATATATATATATATATATATATATATATATACACACACGATGGAATCATTTACACAAAAAACAATATGATACAAGAAGTATTAGGATACAAGAGGTATTAGGAGCAGATCAGCTGTCCATATTAATTTGTTTCATGTTTTGAAAAAAAAAAAAAAAAAAATATATATATATATATATATATATATATATATATATATATATATATATATATATATATATATATATATATATACACACGATGGAATCATTTACACAAAAAACAATATGATACAAGAAGTATTAGGATACAAGAGGTATTAGGAGCAGATCAGCTGTCCATATTAATTTGTTTCATGTTTTGTCCCATCCTATTTGCTTGTTTTTATTCTTTTTAAATCGGTGGGACTCATATGTCATAGGAATGGAACAGAACAGGAATCAGAATAATAAGGACAGCTGATTTGTAGCATGAAGTATTTCATTCCCACCACCACCTCTGAGATCATGTCGGATAATAATAAGCAGCAGCATTAATTTACGTAATGAGCTAATTAACAATTAAAGATTAATATAATTGTTTTTACAAGCAATATCCAAGATGGGTACGGAAGCTAGGTTGATCGATCAGTCTTCTTCGGCTTGCTGATCGAGCGTGTGTAGGAGATGAGATCAGGAGGAAGAATGTGCGGGGATGATCACGACCTCAACTGCTATCACGGTTGCACCGCTGGCACTGGGTGGTAAACAAGTAGGCAGCTTACAAGGGCAAGGGCAAGGCCATGCCATGAATTTCGGATATCGGTCCCCTGGCATTATAACTGGCAAGCTCTCCTCGCTCTCCTGCTTCAAATTCTACAAAACCCATCCATACATACATACATTAAGCTAAAAAAAGTATAAGGATCAAGTTAAAGCACAACTACAGTTAAGATGATGTGTTTATACATGAACTAGAAAACTATACGGATATGGTAATGAATGAAAGATGTTGTTTTCATACATTGTACTGGTGGCTCGGGCTCCAACTATATATGTTTAGACGGAAACTCTATTTTGCCCGCCCGCGGGGCTGACCCGTGCTGGTCCGCACCCGCGTGGCAGGCAGTCATTGCCCCCACCGGCCCACCCTAGACGGGGGAGCTAATGGCCGTCTGCCACGCGGGTGTGGACTAGCACGGGCCCCGCCCCGCAGGCGGGCAACTTAGCAGCGCCGATGTTTAGAAGACTCAATAGATAGATAGGAGTGTATGGTGATCCAAACAAAATCTTTACCCAAGCCAGTTATCTATTAGGATCATCATCAAAGTTGCTAAGATCTATTTACACACAATTTTTAGTGGAAGATAAATATGCAGTGCAGTCCTGATGAGACCAAAAGATTCAGAACACGCTTTCTTATATATTTAAGCATCAACTGCAGAATCTCAAGTGAATAAAATAATAATGAAAGGAACAATTGAATTATGAATGCATGGTTGATTACCTGTTGTTTGAAGTTTAGCTTGGAGGGTGACAACGGAATGGAAGTATCAGGCTGATGTTGACGAGCAGCAACAGCAGCAGTGGTAGTAGTAGGAAGCTGAGTAGTGCTGCTGCTGCTGCTGCGACGCTGGCGAAGGGAACGGAGTTTGTCCCAGTGGTAGCAGCAGGAGAAGACACCGCTGAGACAGAATATGATGATGAGAAGCAAGGCAGTCCCCCAGAGGGGAAGCCGAGCGTCGGCCTCGACACATGGTTCGTCGTACCAGCACCCATCATAGCAGGGGATGTTGGTGTCGGTGTCAAGTCCGCCCCATCCATCTCTCTGATCCACTCCTTCTCCTTGGTATTATATTTTTATTAATTATTACAATATATATATATATACTCCTACAACTTGTTCCTTAGCCTCCTCTTTCTTCTTCTCCTCCTCCTCCTCCTTCCTCTTCTTATGCTGCTTGTAAACCCCCTCCCCTGTGCTATCATGTGAGGTGTGCAAACCCCTCACACCTCTCTTCTCTCTTCTCTCTTCTCTCTCTTTGTGATATCAGATTGATAGATAGAGAATAGAAGCACTACTAGCTATGCCTATGTTAAGAAAATAATGGAGGGCTCTGTCTGGTATTTATTCGTTTCATTTCATCATGACCATGACAACTTTTATAGGGGTACCCCTAACTTTTATAAGGAGAGGGAGAGAGAGAGAGAAAGGAATCCCTGGTTTTACGTTAGAAAACTAACGCTACCAACAAATTTTTGGAAGAGAGGGGGCAGTATGCCACTGCTGCACTGCATAGTTGGCAGGTGCTGTCTGCCCTTGTATCAGCTCCTCATTCGTTCGATCATGGTCCCATCCGGGGCCGGCCCTGCCAGATAAGTTCCAGTTAGGGGCAACCCCCTCCCCTCCAGACTCCTCATTTTTCAGTTCTCTATCAAACTTTTACGGTCCATTCCAACTCATTGTCAGTTGAACTGGCAATCTTTCATGTCCATATTTTGATATTCCACTAAAATGACTCGCTAGCCCAGGATTTAGGAGAACAATTCGAAATCGAGCTCCACATTGCCATCAGAATCAAGGCAACCTTTTTAGTGTTTTATCAGAAATCATTATATTTATAGCCTCAGCTTGTTATATTTTTTAATATATTTTTTTGTAGAATTAAGTGTAAGATAACTAAATTTAGCTCCGACTATGATAATCTAACACGCTTGGCCGGCCCTGGTACCATCCCATGATATGCTCATATTTTCCTCTTTACTAACAACCTATATACACTACCATTTCATTTCTCTCTCTCATGCCTCGCTTTTGGTTAAGAGAGAGAGAGATTGAAGTTTGGTAGGGGTGCAGAGTGGTAAAGTTGGTTAGGTATGGATGAAGACAGAGCAGAACAGGACAACCACAACACATCATATCTTATCATATCCAACGATTATTAATTTGCCGGGTGGGGCCCATGACCCTGACCCTGACCCTAACCGTAGAAAGCACTGACCTTCCATCCGTAAAGGATCTGTACCCCTATTCCTATTCCTATTCCGTAGCACTCCACTGCTGCTGCTCATCTCGCCGTCACCAATACAATAACAAACATTAATAATCAATAATCAATCCGTACTTAGCACTAATGTAAGGACGTCAAGTTTAAATCCCATATAGCCCTCGAAAGTAAGATTACTTGCTGGCCATAAAACACAATATGCTACTTTGGAAATATTCTATTCTAGTTGTTGTTAGAAGCCTAAATTCTCTTCTTCTTTTTAAGGGATATTAAGCCGTAATGTAACGTCATCACCCACCCACTCTCTCCCTCGCTCGCTCGCTCATGAAATAGAAATGTGCAGAGACAGGGACCTCCAGGGGGCAGAGCTTAGTGGAGAAGAGGAAAGGAAAGGAAACGACTGCTAGTGGCCTTATCTCTTGCTGGCTGCTAAGCTATTATTGTTTAATTTTGCGCATCTCCTCCTCCTCCAAACTATGCTCCCACCACCACCACATCCACATCATCATCATCATCAACATATATATATATATATTATTAGTATGTACTGTTAGTATTATTCCTTCCTCTGCAGTGCACTGCACAATGGTCAAGGAGAAACACATTTTCTCTGTTGGGCCATGCACCAAGTGTGTCCATGGATACTATTAAAGACCAAGTTAAATATCTTGGCAATTCTCAGATCACCTAAAACCAGTATAAATTAGAAGGAAAATGATATTTGTTTCGCTTGCGGGCCAGACCGCACGCCAGCTGGCATGCTTCCATTGCCCCGCCCAGGCCGGTTGACCTGCCACTGGAGGGCTGTCAGCTGCTGCGGGCCATGCAACAGCGCCGAAATTAAAATCAGCCTGAAACTGTCCTCTTTCCTCCGGTAAGGACTCCCAACACTGCCGATCCACCAAAGGGTCCCTTGAGGGAGGAGGAGCAGCTAGCTAGCTGATTAAATTAGCTCTTGATGACAAGTTTGTCATAGTCAAATAGGCTCGTTTCACCCCCAAGTTGGACGAGGCTATATCGCAACCGTCCATGTGTTACACTCAAGGTTCGAAGTACAGTATCAGAATCGGTATCGGACCTTCCTATGATATCGGATTGCTGTATCGACAGTATCGGAGTTTCGAATCAGAGTATTGAAAACACAAATTATTCATAAATTACTAACATTTTAGAAAATATATTTAGGCATAATTTTAATATTTTAAGTATTATTTCTTGTAGTTTTGAAATTGAATGACATAGTAGTTATCTTTACCAATTGATTTACATACGATAGATAACTTTTCTTCTTTTACATGCTTTTATAACTTTTCCATGCTTTTTCACCCTTTTGATTGGTCTTTTTTGTTTAATTTTTTTATACCGAATTGACCGAAAAAGAGATCCCCAATAACGGTATCGGTTAATATCGTGTATCGGTCGGTATCGGATCGGAACATGCAAATCGTATCGTATCGGCGCATATCGATCGGGATATGCCAAATCGTATCGGTATCGGTCGTACGGATCGATATCGGCCGATACTGCGAACTATGAGTTACACTAAGTAATACTATTGTGTGTATGTGAAGTGTGAACCTTCATCTAAAGAGGATTTTCAACGCTGCTGGCATGCACCAGCATCAAAGCTGTCACTTAAAGGATGGAGATGGATCAATAGTTCGTTAGGATGGAGAGTATCCATCCATGTTTTACTCCGGTCATCATGACAATGATCAATGAAAGCCAACATTTTCATGATCACAATTCTTTCTTTCTTTCTAAAGAAGACGATTAAAAATAGATACGAGAAAAAGAAAAAGAAAAAAGAAAATCTTTAGGGTGGAAGCTAGTGGTATTCCTAGTCATATAAATTAACCACGAAACCAAAGTGCAACTTGTTCCATTGCTTTCTAACCGACTTGTTTTCCTCTTTTGTCACTTGCCCTCCCCTTTCTTTGATGCCATCATGAACACAAATAGAATTCGAATGCCTGCCTGCATATCTTGTAGTGATGATAGA